>JAUTBT010084879.1:0-12000 GCA_032361225.1 Lepetodrilus schrolli | reverse complement strand
AGTTCGTTAGAAATTATAAGAAATGACCATCATTTTATGGTTGTTCACTGAAGTATGAACGATTTGAAAGTGCTGGTCGCAAGCTCCGACGTTTACACAAGTTTAACCAGCACTTTCAAATCGTTCATACTTCAGTGAACAACCATAAAATTACGATCATTTCTTAAGTAAACTTCACAAAAAGTTTTGACTTCCGTGTATAATTTTGCCGAAACTACTTTCATTGGAATGTCAGCATTGTTCTTTTACGTCATAGCTGTCTAGACTACAACGCCAAATGACGTCACAGTGGAATCAGTTACCAAAGTATGTTATTTTACGATTATTTCCTTTCGAGATGCAGGTTTTCATTACCATAATGTTGTGTACGTGTACGTCATCTAACAACTAACTGAATCTAACGTGATAGCTACATGATTCCAGTCCGCTAGTATTACATTCTAACATAATGTCCAACGGTTTAAAGATGGCGTCATCGTAGTAGAAGATTATCCGTCGATAAACATTTATCAAGGAAATGCTCTGCATGCAAACTAGGAAGACCCACACTGAAAATGTCCGTTTGATTGTATTAGTGCCGGTCAAACTCTGGTTTAGCGAGCACTTTCAAATCGTCCATACTTCAGTGAAGAAGCCTAATATGACTGTCATTTCTAAAATACATATGTGACTATTTACGCAATGATAGCTAAAGCTTTATCGATAAGTACACCATATTCCCCACATACAAGAATTCAATACTTAGTAATTTTCACTCAGCTCAAATGAACAGTGTTGTAAGTTGGTTGTCGAGACATAGATCTGTGTTTTTACCAGTTTTACTTTAAATAGTTGCTTACTGAATGTGGAAGGATCCAGAGCTTGGTTTTGTCTTTAAATGGGTATAATTTAATTGTTGTCTGGCCTTGGTATTTATATGCTGCAGTAACGTGTGTATCGGTAATATATGTATCAAACTGAATGTAAAAGGCATATATTAATGAAAGTTTCACAGAAAATAAATTAATTGATAGCTAACATTACTGTACGTATTTCGTAATTAGATGATAGTTATTTGCATACCAAAGGGCATTATTAAGCAGTAACGTAGCAGGTATCGAACGAAATTCACGCTACCTATCATGCGTGAGTTTTCACCTGCACATCCGTAAGGAGGCAGATCCTAGGCCTGTGATGGTCAGTGCATATAGTGTGACTTGTTCAATAGTAATAAATGTGTATCTGATAAGCAAGTAGAAACATGTCTCTACTGGCTACTTGCAGAGTAACGTATATATGTACTTTGCAGCTGGCGAAATGTTTTGGTACAACGAAACAAATAAAAAGATATGGTTTAATGCTCTGAGTGCTGCAGGCATATGAGGTTGCCATTTCTGTTGAGTGATGAAGGCATAGGAGGTTGCCCAAATCACGTGCAAAAAAAGAACTCATTGAATATTCGCTCAAAGTAATAGATAATGGACACGGATGGCAATAAAAATGCACTGGTCGATATATCACTGCCTAATGAGATGTGTCATTAAATTGTGTGTATGAGGGAAGTATCATGTTTACATTAATAGAGCATCTGATGTTGTACACTGATATAACACTCGCCTAATCTATAGTATTAAATGTTTGTTATCAGTAATTCAGAGTTGAATGCAGAAAATTACGTTGGCGACAGGTAACGTATGTATCATTTCAGATGTTTAGACTTGGATTAAAGTGCCTAGGATTGTTTTTTTGTTTTTTTAATGATGAAACTGTTAGAATGCCATTGAGCCCTAAAGTCACTCTTCGTATGGGAAATGAATACTAATAAATTATGTATCATATATGTATTCTCCGTACTTGGCAGGCGAGATTGTCGACATTATCGAACTTATTTTCATGTTAATGAGCGCATTAGTGAATTTAAATAGAACGGACAATATTCCTGTCCAGGAGCTATTCACAACATAAAGACAATGTAGCCTGGATCTGGGTCCAATTTATCACTAGAATTTAATATAACATAGTTAAACTTTTCTTAAATCCAGGCTTCGAGACTCTTTATCATCTAAATATAGCAGAAAATAAATGTAATAATTGGATACGTTGTCTGCAAAGCCAGAGTGCAATTATGATCCTTGGTTTTTCACTGTCAGCTGGTTCTCGCATGTTTACAGTACCACAGTGCTACGGGGTTGCAGGTAAATGTGCATTATCGCTCTGACTCGTAGTTAGTGTTTCAGTTTGAAGGTAGTTGAATTTGATTTAGTATAGGTAGTGTGGAAGTGAGATCATTACAGGATGCCAATGGCGTAGACAGGGGTGAAATTCAGTGTAGGCCCACATGTTACCAAGGGGGGGGGCGAATATTCAAAGACAAAATGATCTACAGGCACGGTCCTGCTTGCCGAATGGTAGCTACGCCCTTGGCCTTGGATGCACTGGCTGTACAGGCATATGAAATAAATAATCTTGAAACAGCTCAAGTAAAACCCAACGCACGAATGTCCTCAAGAACGTTCTTATCGAATGTAAACAATAAATGAATAGTTTTTTAAGATTTATTTTCTAGCTCTCATTGGGTGGGCGGAATTCTAATACAGTAATAAAGACTTGTACGCCACGGGGAATGTGGAAGTCTTTGTGAGTGCAACACACGTGCGCAATTCACACCACAATCAGCCACAGGAAGTCAGAGGTCAAATGTTCCTCCCCACCATGCGGGTACCAGCAGTTGTTTTCCCGCGCTTTACCGGGAATCAGCCCGTGGTCGGTGATGGCGATAGCAGCGTAATATTCCTGGCCGTCGTTGCTTTGATGACCGACGGTGACAGCCTCAGACGGGGGTCCGGATCCGTTATTGCGCATTGGAGCGATGCATCCTTCCGGTCCGGTCAGCCAGGAGAAGTTATTGGTGTATTTCTCTTCGCCGTCGAACGGATACCAGCAGGTGTCTCCGTTGGCCTTGCCGCCGATAGGTCCGTGCTCCGTGTGGGCGATTGCGGACCAAAGTCTTCCGGCGCCGTCGTTCTGGCATCCTAGGCATAACGCGTTTCCGGGGGGACCATATTCGTTGAGGATGTACTGGTAGCTCATGTCTTACTGGCTGACGGACTATGGCTGCTAGAATAATAACGAAATAATAAAATGTTTATACTTTTAAAGATGTGCATGCTGCAAAGTAATTATCGATTTTAATTTATAACTGACGTATTTATTTAAACGTGCAGGATTAACTTGTCCCATGATCATTCTATTGCGTATATTAGTTTGTCCATGTTCAATTAATGTAAACACGTATGACATTATTCGATTGGGGATTCGCTGAGCTGAGGTGCGCGCGCGAGAGAGAGAGAGAGAGAGAGAGAGAGAGAGAGAGAGAGACAGACAGACAGACAGACACAGACAGACAGATAGACCGGTCATCGCCCGCAAAATATAGTCACACGAACCTTGTACCTCCAATAGATTAAGTACATACCACATAGAGCCTCACCTGGCCTAACACCGAGATAAGCTAGAGCGTACAAATATTACACCCACGTAGGGATAAGCTATAATAACCATGCATACACATATGTTGATAGAGGTGGGGATCAGGAAAGGAGAGTATGGGTGAAAAAAATATCATATGTGAGCGGGGAGAGGAAAGAATGGAGAAAGAGGCACAGAGAGAGAGAGAGAGAGAGAGAGAGAGAGAGAGAGAGAGAGAGAGAGAGAGAACGAGGGAAGGAGGGAGAGAGAAAGAGGAAGCTACTTACATATTTTTACATGGGCATGTTGTATTCAAGGACATGTTGATAACCAGCTGAAGTTAGACCAGGGTGTAATACATGTAGGCTATTCGTGGCAGGTTGTACATGTGTGATCATGAACCGTTGCGCAGTTACTATTTGACATACCATCGTATCCTAATTCATGTTAGCATTTCAAATACCTTCCTGCTATAACAGGAGATAACCAGACACACACCACTGATAAGCCTTTGTCGCATATGTAACCCTATATAATGTCTTCGTTATAGGATCGGAAAATGTATACTTAATGGCCAAATACAAATTGTAATCTGTGTTACAATATCATGTCACTATGCATTAGGTTATCTGCCATGCGGACTAAGATCGTTACATGCCATGCAATTATCCTAACGCAACTGGGTCCAATAGATACACGTGTACGCGATGTACTTAAATACATCTAGGAGACATCTACGGGTATGCCTCAGATTAAGTACTAGTATATGTTAATTATAGAAGGTACTGATGACGCACAGAGCATAGGTTCAGAAGGCACTCAGACGAAGCGTGTACAGAAGGTACACGTATACACGCTATAATGAAATAAAGTCGGTGACACACTGACAGTTTGTATTCTTTTTAAATAGGTACAGAAAGTACTCTGAAAACAATAGTGATAATCAGATTGAGAAAGCATCAAAAAGTAGGCTAGCTACTCAGAACATACAAGGAGTAGATTCCACAAGTACCGTAGGCGGACACAGAATTACGTAACAGATTTTGGATACTGTATTTTATGTCTAACATATTGCAACTTACCTGCTATCAAGTTAACGTCTTGCTGATTAATGTGATCCGCGTAGGGAGACTTTACGAAATGCGCTTGTTATCTATCGCAACGTCACTTTATCTTTGACATTTCGGGTGGGCGGTGACGGCTTATCAACATGTCGTGCGACCGGGGAAGTAAATTATCGCGGGTACATCGTTTTATATGGAAAACTACCAAGACTAAATTGAGAGAGAATATTCGCTCGCTCGAAGTAGTGCTCTGTTCTACAGTATATCCTGACGATAGAACGTTTTCTTGATGCAGCCAAATGTTACTTACTGTAAGACAGTGCATCTCCATTTTCTCTATATATGAGTTATAGTTTATTGGAATGCATCTATACTTGATATACATTTTTTATATTTTTTAAAATAAAAAATACTAACCAAGCTGAAATCATTATCATACCACTCTTAGACAAAGGTCACATAAATATGTATTCAAATTATCAATGCAATATTGAAAGAATTATTCTGCATTAATGTTGTTTGTTCGGCTTTTGCTAGCAATGTTGAGACATATTGCGGTAATTAATTAAACTATGAAGTGTAAGGACAAATATACATTGAATACAATAAGTTAATGCGACTTTAGCACGAGAAGAAATAGTGGAATAGAGTATATGACGACTTCTACTATAACAACTGTGGTTATCTATAAGGCTTCGGAACAGAGATATTCAAATCACTATAGGCAAGTCTAATGCGATTTGTTGATTCAGTGATTATATGGTATAGACCTGTTATGGAGACTGAATCACAGTCTAGGGTTGGAGCTGCGTGGTATGTCAATATGACATAGGACATGTATGAACTACAATCTGGACGTGGAGTGTATATGGAATGTACCGTCAAATTAACACTGGACTAGTCTTGGGCAAATTAACACTGGACTAGTCTTGGGAAAATTAACACTGGACTAGTCTTGGGAAAATTAACACTGGACTAGTCTTGGGCTAATTAACATTGGACTAGTCTTGGTAGTCTTGGGCAAATTAACACTGGACTAGTCTTTGGATAATTAACACTGGACTAGTCTTGGGCAAATTAACACTGGACTAGTCTTGGGCAAATTAACACTGGACTAGTCTTGGGCTAATTAACACTGGACTAGGCTTGGTAGTCTTGGGCAAATTAACACTGGACTAGTCTTGGGCTAATTAACACTGGACTAGTCTTGGGCAAATTAACACTGGACTAGTCTTGGGCTAATTAACACTGGACTAGTCTTGGGCAAATTAATACTGGACTAGTCTTGGGCTGATTGAAGGAAATTGCGGCATGGACATCTATTGAAGACTGAACTACAGTTTGAAATTAAAGTTGCATACACGTGTGTGATCCATTGACTTGGATAATTATGTTGCGCTATGAGCAAGGTTTCGAGCGTGGTTTTTGGCGTAATGTAAATACGCACAATATCGTATTGTATTAAGGAAACGGAATGGCATGTTACTACAACACACACACACACACACACGCGCGCGCGCACACTCCCCCCCCCCTCTCTCTCTCTCTCTCATTTCAATAACGCTTAAAACTGTATACGATGTCGTGGTACACCAGACATAATCTCAAATCGAAACCTAAAAATCACTGTACTGAATTAGAGCCATTAAGGAAAAACTAATTAAGCGCATATAAACGCACAGCATATCTATGTCCCTATTATAGTAAATATGACCATGGAGCTACGACATGTGAATACCATGGTACCATTCGAGTACAGAATCAATTTTGTTTGAATTTGTAGGATTTCGCACTGTTCAATTACAGTCACCAGGTCAGGATTTCTCGAAATAACTTACAATTCAGTATGTTACAATTGATTATTTTCCTGAGATGTAGTTTTCAGTTATATACCAATTGAAATGGAATTTAATTATTTTTTTCGATAAATGCACATTGCTGAGTTGTTAAAAACTCAGACTCAAGTCATATGTGTGAATTAAATTTGTTTCGAGAAAACAGGCACATGTCTAGCTGTTTCATGACCTGGTCATACTGGTAGTCGGACAGTACCTAAGGGCGTTTACCGTATTCCATGACCTAAATCCATTATCTGTTTCGGGGGTCGTATTTTACGTACAATATTAATTTGGATCGAAGGTCTACGTCTGTTGACGTATTGTATTTAATACTCTAATAGAGCAGGGCAGATAAAGTACACCATTTGAATCCAGTACATTGATAATGGTATTCTCTAACATCTTTTTATTGACATAAACAACGTCCTAATTGTTGAGAAATATGCATATTTTCCATATCGTTTAAAACATGTTGCTAGTTTCATGACATTAACAATAGATTTGCTATTCATCGACTTATCTTACACGAGAACTGATAATCTTTGATGTTGTCACCTCTACACCTCTACTGGGGTAATATATTTTCATTTATACCCCGTTCGCATTTGCACACATCAGTAACTGTACACCAGGCCCCCGTTTCACGACAGCCTCCTAACCAGTCTGCCGAAATCAGCAATGCTGGAAGGCGACTGTAAAAACACCAAACTTCAATCAATCAATCAATCAATCAATCAGTCCTAAAGGTTATTAGCTCGTAACAAGTGTTTCACGACGACGTCACAAGTCTTATCCCATCTTAAATCGACATCTAACTTACAATGTGATAAACTGGCTCCTAAATTTAGGATGTCGTCGTGAAACGGGGGCCTGGAGTAAATTTGCATCTGATCTGGAGATCATGCAAATGTATTCTTGTACATTTGTAAATTCATGTAAATGCCGTGATGCCAGCGCATAGTAACAATACACACGTGTGCTTTTGGCGGGTTTCATGGCATACCTAATTAGTGTGTGTGTGTGTGTGTGTGTGTGTGTGTGTGCGTGTGTGCGTGCGTGCGTGCTCACATTCCAGCCATGTGAGTATTGTTGATATACAGTGTCTGTCTTTGAGTGCATTTGGCCAATTCCTGACATGATGTACATTTTTTATATATTTATATGCATCAGGGAGCCCTTCTGTACAAGGGGATATAAGTCTATTACAGATTGATACATAAGTTTTCCATCAGCAGACGCTCAAAGTAACCTATTTTACATGATAAATGATAAGGAAAAAACTGTGGTATGCCCCCTGAACCAATGGAGGGATAATTGTTTTTATGGTAACGTTCCTTGGCGGCCGTTTTGAAGGATGGAATGGTGTGTAATACTACGATGTATTAGAAATTCAATGCAAAGTGTAAATCTATGTATGAATTGGAGCTTCTTGACTTGCCCACGTTTTGTATGCATCTGTGTCATTATAAGTAAGGCGTCAGACAAGCATCTTATCGGGATTACCAGTCTGTATGTAATTATAATGATCTAAGAATTGTACTTGTCTCCTATAAATATCAAGCACATTACTAATTACGAATGACATCAATACAGATCTTGGTCACATCGTCAAGAACATACACCAGTAGATATCAGTTATAGTTTACTAAGTATACTAATTTCGGCGTCATGATTTCAAATAAAACAGAATATCATTAACTAAAATTACATATATTTCAATAAATGGTTTAAAGTTAATACGCGATGAGCCAGTCATAGTCGCCGGTTTCGATTCATAGCATGGTTTGTATATACAAAACAGTAATTCTACATCTCACGGCGCTATAATATACACCAAAAACAAATTAAGGGCCGGGAATTAATTTGTGGCAAAGCTTTCTAGCAAATTTCGGAAGTCGGCATGGAGAACCTGATGTCATTCATCTACCAATGCGTCTACGAGTTCTTTGGAATTCTTTGTTGATAAAATAATATAAATCTAACGTTGCATGCCTTAAAAAGACTACTGACCCTTAATTAATATAGTTGAGAACATATAGAATAGATAGACATGCATAATTATGTTTAAAAGGCAGTATCGAAATTATCAATTGAAATGTTTTGGTTGAATTCTGAAGTGAGTCAAATAGAGTGAAGACTCGTGAACTTCTTTATGGTTGTGTTGCGTGTGAACTATATAAGACACGCATTTACTACAGACAGAATACAGTCTAGTCAATCGCTAGATACACCTCCTATTATTATCGACACAGTGAAATTGATTAAAGATTGACAAACTGACATTGTTTCCGAAGCATGACCGGGCACGTGGCATGCACGTGAAATGTGTGACAAGCGGGTAATCAGATGAATCGTGTGCAAACATGGCGGGTGTTCTCTGTCGCGCTTACGAAGAGAGACATAGTCATTTTATTCTCGGTGAGTGATTGAGTTAACCTAAAGCTGACCCAAAACCTCGTATGGCAAACCCTGTTTCAGCCGGGTATTGGTGAAGACTTTACCAAACAAGTCGCATACATGAACAAGGAACGACAATGTTTGGCATGATACCTCAAAATGTAAGTAAATGAGTCAATAAATTTAGATACGGCAGTTTTCTTTGCAGTTTGTTAGATTTTATGGACACTTTACAAAATCATCTATAATCACAAGAATTATACATTATGTTGCGGCATTTTAGGAATATGACTAACTAACAGGTTTGAGGAAATGACAAATCGAGCTATTTTTTTTGCATGTAATTTAGGAATAGTTTACTATTACACATTTCCGACATTAGTTGATGAAATGGCATCATTAATTAACTCGGATTCACCTATCACCTGATGACATTTGTACATTATCGCGGCTAGAAAAAACCCTCGAATTTAACATTGATTATCAAATTTGTAACACCAGATTATCTATCTATCTTATTATCCGACATTGAAGTTACCAGTGGTATAATGTATTGGCTACTTCTAGCTATTATAGGTCGTTCTAGCTAGTATAGCTAGTTTTCCATTTTCCCTAACCCGAGTAACGCTAGCGAGTTCAGCATCCGGGTACATTAATAAAATCCGGGCAAAAAAACCCAACCCAAACACCTGAACCAAAATGCAAATCCGTCAAATGGATTTCGTTCTTTCCCGCACGCAATGAGATCTGGTGGGTACTTTTGTTGATGCATATTACTGCAATCCTCTAATATAGATAGCAAAATAATAAACGGGGCACCTTTATCTGCAGCTAATGGATGTTAATCAGTTGAGTGGGCATACTGGCCGGTGTTTCCGGGATGACGATGCTCGTGTAAATCTAAATGTACCATTAGCACTGCTCAGCTGGTCTATGCTTTTAACAAGTTCTTCCAGTGTGTTAGTGTGTGTGTGTGTGTGTGTGTGTGAGAGAGTGTGTGTGAGAGAGAGAGTACCATTAGCACTCCTCAGCTCGTCATAGGCAATGCGCTCTCAAGAGAAATTGACATTGTATGCGTTTCACAAGTTCTTTTAGTGTGTGTGTGTGTGTGTGGTGGTGGCAGGTTCGATCCCCGGTCGCGTCATACCAAACGACGTTAAAAGATTGTCCCCTGCTTGGCGCTCAGCATTAAAGGGGTAAAGCAAGGACTGGTCGGCTCGGAGTCAGTATACTGTGTCTTGGTGGGGTATTCCATGTTCTGTTACATGTGATATTACAAGTGAGCTAGCACTATAAAAACTGGTGGAAATCAAGACTAGTACAAGCAGTACATCTGCATGCAAGGTATGACGTGAGTGAACAATTCGTGAATCAATCAACCAACCAACCTTGTTTATGACCTGGTAGTGATAATACAGCTATTATGTCTTAACAGCAATGTCTGAATTCTTCATTGTAGAAGTGAATTCTGAAAGGCAAAGACGGATTCTTAGGAGAACATATACAGCAACCATACTAAAAGAAAACTCGGCCTTGCAGCGTCAAATGATGGAGATCTTCAAGAGAAAGAAGGCCGTCTTTGTTACATGCCACGGGGCGTCAGCCAAAGAGTACCAGTCGGCCCCTAAACAGATTATTGCAGTAAGAATTTTGATACGTTTTGGTAAAGAGTAGGGAAGTTGGCGGTTGGTAGCGCAATGGTAGAACGTTTGCCAAAGTTCCCGGGTTCAAATCCTGTCCAGGGAGCTGGCATCAATGTTTGCAGAAGTTAATTTTCCCCGACTGGATCATGATATGATGCTCTGTCTACTGCTGATGCTGATGCTGATGCTAATGTTGATGTTGTTGTAATGTTTGGAGGTGGCTTTATGTAAAAATCAATACTTTAGTAAACAGTGGTCAATATCGCGTGTGTCCACAACATCTGATGGGCATACTCGAAATTGAACAACGGATTGTCGCCCTTCGGATGGCCGCCATTCATCCTGTAGGACAACGTCCAGGTCGTTGATATTGGCTTGTGCGGGCTACCGTGAGTGAACTATTCTTCCCAAAACATCCCACAAATGTTCAATATGTGAGAGATCTAATGATTTTGCAGGCCAGTATAGAGACGAGCATTGTAATATTTAAAGACAAAAGTTCAACCTATTATGTGAGCCATGGGAACATCAGCGGACTTTAAGATGTCATCAACGATACTCATCAACGTATCGTTGACATGTCAAGTTTCCATGGATCATAACCAAACCTGATCTCGGATTGTATGTAATCCCACCCCATACCATAACACTGCCACCCTCATATGAGCCATGTTCTTGAATAGGGTTCTTTTATTTTGTATGTTTAGTATATACTACTACTACTACTACTGCTACTACTGCTACTACTACTACTACTATCTTCGCAAATGGGTGAAAGATTCCCGCAGCGACGTTAAACTCCATAATCACTCGCTCACTGCTACTGCTACTACTACTACTACTACACTGATCGAAACTTGCCGAGTTCGAACTCTTCTCCACCCCACTTCCAGCAGCTACTGCTACTTCTACTACTACTACTACTACTACTACTACTACTACGCTGCTCGAAACTTGCCGAGGTTCGAACTCTTCTCCACCCCACTTCCGGCAGCAATGTCCGTTGAAGTTGCGATGGCCATGATGGACTCGTTCACTTCCATAACATAGCGCATGCTTATTGACTACACAGACGTTGTATCTGTGAACTGTTACAGGAACGACGTGTTTTGAGCGACAACAGCAACATCACAGTGTTCTCCAAGAAGCAGTCCACACTTGTTACAGAATGTCCCAAGGTCGTCAAAACTAAAGCACCGTTCCGTGCCACTCCTGGTGAGTCCCGTACATCTACGTTACTGTTGTACTATTAATTATTTGATTCAGCAGAGATCTAAGGATTACCGAGTAAATGGCATATATTATCGTCTTTTGATACACTAGAAAATTTATTTATTTAATTAACTCCACCCACAATTAGCACCACGAGCCATCCACACGTACATGCATATTATGAAAGCCTACAGGCACGCACAAAGATCAAAGAACATCGCAAAAAGGAGCACACGCTTCGTTCCCACTACCAGAACTAAACGAGTCAATTACTCGTAAAATACTAGTATGCAGTTGCAGAGTTGCTATGACGGGAAGAGCGATGCAGTTATCATCCTTGGTCTTGTCAGTACCAGCCGGTGCTCGCAGGTTTACTGCAACATTCAGCGCTACGAATGT
>JAUTBT010084878.1:0-12000 GCA_032361225.1 Lepetodrilus schrolli | reverse complement strand
GCATTGCCACTCTGCAGACATCGCATCCTATCAATATCGCGTCAGAAAGGTAACTTTCGCGAACATTGATGCCGGGCCCCCGTGCCAGGATTTGAACCTGGAACCTTGGCTCCCAAGTCCAACTGTTCTACCATTGCGCTACCACCCGCTCGTGTATTAATCTCTATTTATTCACCATAGGCTTGCAAATAAAATACAATAAAATCAAGGTAAAAAGAGGAAACATTGGAGAAATTGTTAACCCTCTCCCTGCTGGATTAGGCACAGGCACAACTTTTTAGGGCATCTCTGGTTGCCTCCAGCATGGAGAGAGTTAAAGCTTATGGCAAACATTCGTGTAACTGTACCATGTGTAACCATGCTAATAAGACTATAATCAATATTAGTCCATCACCACTGAATACCAATTAATAACCATTAAATATGCACCCAAGATGAGCCTCAACAATGTGCAATATGTAACATTATGTATACATGTTATACCAATACCAAAGTGGCTTGAATCTGAAGAATGCTTATGGAAATACGGGTGAATGATCGTCATGAAAATGTTACATTAGATATTCTGATTGATGGAATTTCCTTAATTTTGATAGAAAATACTGGTAAAGGAATGTCTGGTTATGGAAGGATCCCATGAAACAATGCATAGACATGAATGTTTTTTCTTTCTTAAATAATTTATTGTTTTTACTAATTTTTGTCTAGTACTAGTAGTAGACTTCATAGTCATTAGTCAGAGGAAAGTCAAGAATTTTGGTTTGGATTTCAATTGGGAATTAGAGCCGTTTTCAAGATGATTTCACTCATGAATATGATATTATGGCTCCTAAGCTTACGACAGGAAGACACCTGCAATATCAGTAAACCTGCTAGCATTAATGCTCTAGTACCAACAGACAACAGGCACTTAAAACTTAAAGCAGGCCATTAATTTGTTTTAATAAATTGTTTTAATGCTATTTTTTGTTTGATTATATCGATGACATATATTACATAGAAAGGTACTGTAAATCAGGAAATTAATGCGAGCATGGTATTAATGCGAAAAATGCGATTGGCTTATGGCCGCATTTAATTCTTACGCATTATGGAAAATAATCATAGGTAGGTCCGGGAGAAAACATGAATAGAGGCCTGGTCGATCGCATTTAATTGTTGTTGCATTTATGTCTAAAAGCTTGAGGTCGCATTAGATTAGTGACGCATTAATTTCCTGACTTACAGTATATCACTTCGGTCCGGATTTGTACCATGCGTTACTTAACATGTACAGTAATGATTTCCCCGACAGGCATGGGCATTTAAATGATCATGTCACTTCACCGATATTGGGAATATTTGCTTTGAAAGTCGGAAATAAGGCGAGTTTTCTAAACGTATTTGAGCTATGTTAAGGCAGTCAGCTTACCTCCTTTTGGTAGTTTATGGAAGTTGTATAACCAGACAGTGTCCTGTGTTGTGTGGCGCTACTCATATAACATGCAGACGGCGACATGTACATGTGACGAATATTTGTTAGTAGCAGACGGCAAAAAACTACCAATGGGAGGTAAGCCATCTGCCTTAGTGTATCTTGAAACTTGCCTTATTTCCGACTTTCACAGCAAATATTGCCAATTCACTGCAGTGACATGTTCATTTGATTGCATGAGCCTGTCGGGAAATCATTACTGTACATGTTCGCTTAAGTAATGCATGTAGAAATATAATTAACGGATATTAACAAATTAGCTATCAAAGTGGAGGTGGTGTGGATTTCCAGCTGGCTGCCAGAGTTATACACCTTTCTATATAAATAATATGTTGCCTATGTTAAATTTTTTTTTTTAAATATTAGGCCATGGTTATTTGATTCCATGGTTTATGGATTTTTCTATGATGATTTCGACTTGGGCGGTCGAAAATATAAATAATATTAATTTCACATTTTGGTCAGTCGGTCCAAATATTTCATATTTTGATCAGTCGGGTATAATATAAAAATAATAATTATTGGAGATTATGAATGGTCGGTTGACAGTAAATAAATATAATTGATCAAGATAGCTGTCGATACTTGTTATAAGCACTAGTACACATAACATATTCAGATTTTCATGCACAACTGCTTGTCAATACTAGTAATTGTTATAAATTAGACTTTTGTTATAGATATATTTACCAGTAACCAATGAAATTGCCTTCGACTTTGTGTCAACCATTGCCTGCCGGTCTTTGTTCATGTTCAATGATGGTTTATACGACTTCTTCCTTCACCCAAAAAATATTATAATTTTCTAAAGACTAGTACACCGACGGCAGAATATAATAGAAAATAAAAATGGAGAGAAAAAAAATCGGGTTGGCAGATCCATAAACCATTGAATCGGCCATGGCCTTATCACTACATATAGACACAACCCCCCCTAAAATATATTTTTAAAAATAACATCACGAAAACATTTTGAAAGCATTTGTTAAGATAAAACAATGGCCAGCTTCAAGTGTCTGTGAACAGACCCTAGGACGACAAGGATGACAGCGCATCCGATTATGATACTGTCGGAAATGCAACATATAAATTACCAATGTTAGGCCCCAGAGGCTATGGGCAAGAGTCAGGGCTCCAGGCTAACATTTTGAGTACTTGCTCGCAGGACTAGTCAGGGCAAGTTGCAAAGGCACCAAAGGTGTTAAAAATATAGGTTGCACTCAGTGCAATTTAACTTGCCCATGTATGTCGGTCATATATCTTAGTCTAGAGCCCAGTACTGGTAGTGCTTTATCCTTTTTCTAAGAATACTTTAATAATAAATTCAAAAAAATTCAAAAAATAAAAAAAGATAATAATGAAAAATATAAACCTGATAAATCGATGATACATGTGTATGTATATAAACAATTCTCCAAACATGTTGAATAATAAAAATAAGAAAGAAAGCAAAACTGCGACTCATCACTAAAAGTAGGGTATATACCATATCGTCATGCACATTTTACCATGCACATTATACCATGGCATATCAATATCAGCACTGGTTAACAATTATTGCATTGTTCTCTGTATTTCTCTTTATACTATAGTCAGGAAGCTTTATTAATGTATGTCAATGTACTGTATCCAACATTTCCAATATCAATATTTGTGATAAAATGTATTTGAACAATACTGGTTTGGTCATTTTCAACTAATACCATCATGTTGCAGGCTGATCGTAGATTTGGTGATCACTGATTTTAATTAGCGTTGAAGTTTTCTCTAAAAGCAACTCTCACAGATATGCCACAAACTACTTTTATACATTTTCATTGAGGTACACATCATCTTTACATGTATTTACAGAACGTGACATTTCATAAAAGTAATATTGAATATGTATATCTTATTTAGAAAAAAATGTACAAATATCAAAATATCTGTGAGAAAGTTGCTTTTAAGTTCTAACAAACATTATTATATAAACATGATAACATTTATTAAAAGAAAGCAACACAAGTTAATAAACTTACGTTCTTGAATAGCTCATTCTCTTTTACAGTCCTAAGTGTGTATCTTTAAATATAATAAATAATAGGGATGTACATCTGGAAAGCTCAAATAAAACAATTGTGGCACACTATATCTAGCCTAGCGAACTGGACACATGTGAAACCACGATCCTAGGTTCAAATACTGCAGAGTGGAGTCATTCAGTTGAGCTAAGGTCAAGAATATGTAATACATACACTAGCTGTACACCATCACTGTTTATAAAACTTTGATACCTGTGTGATAACCTATTAACAATAACAGCAAGTCCAGGGGTTGTTTGACGTGGGTATTTCACTCAACCAACGGTCATATCACAGCTGATCACCTGATCGGCTACCAGCCGATGTGCTGGTGTGAACATAAGAGTAGAGATAGCATATCGTATTTATTTTCAGATCATCAACCAGCAGCAGCCGTAGCATCATCATTCGTCTCACATTTCCAGGCATTTGTGAGATTTGTCTACTACTGACGATTCCGTATTTTTCATTCACAGTGTGTTTCTGACTGCCTGTTACAGACTCACCTTTTCAAGAAATGTACATACAACTTTAGTGTTCTCTATTTTCGCACAAGAACCTGGCATTCGGTAGAGTCTGCTGGTAATGAATCACAATCCGGTTTCTAATAAATATTTGCCTTGCGTGCACGTTAAACACGTCATCACTTTCGTTGTGGAGGCCATTGAAAGTGTTCGATGTGATCTTATGTATCTCCACTTTTTAACTTGTTTAGTTTCGCCGAGTTTATCCGAATGAGAACAATAAAATCCGGTTTGTAACTGGATCTTCATAACCGGACCAAGCCAAATATTCATGTACTAGTATACGTGTACGTTTCTCGCCAACATTCAACCCCGCACCCCTCATAAATAGTTATTGACATATTTTATGCAATTTCTTTCACTTCTGATGTATATTTCATTCATTATTCAAATAGTGTGGTTAGAATAATCGCCATTGGTAATTTGCAGTCTTATATAAAACATATTTCAACCAACTCCAAATCTCGGAGTACATATTTCTATTTAATATGGATAAAGCTATACAACGTGACATACACAATAGTTCGATATACGCTGTCACTTAATTAAATTACGACATATTTAAATATAGCATGTATAGATTCCATATATAATATACATTCCAATCTATGGCATTGCTCATGATTATTACATTTAATATTATGTTTTTGCATTAATTATTAGCGTAGGATATTATATTATTAATGAAATACTATTAAAGATTTGTGAGTTGAATGGATATTTGTTTTCTGATTAGGCCTATTTGAAGAGCTATAAAATGATTTGTCGCCGTTTTGTTTTGGTCGACGTTTTTACAGCTCATAAGCAGTGCATGCCCTTATTGTACGCTGCGATGGGATTTGGCTCCGTACATCGACGGTAGACCTCATATCATATGTTGTACAATAAAGAGATGTGGTGTTCAGAGCTGGCATAAAAGCGGGAAATAATGGCGCCTACTCAGTCCGCAGAAGGAGGGGATGACCAAAATAATGGTACATAAAACATCTTTCAGGGACTGGATTGATTAATTGTTAATGAGAAACGGTGCAACATTTATCGGGAAACAAGAAAACTAAACGGCACTATTTTTATCATTGTCGATTTCTTTTTATCCGTTGTTTACTCTCGATGTTTTGGTCCTGCAAGTCATGAAATAGAAATACTTCAAAACATTTTGTTCCATCAGCTGTCCATATCCCAGGTATATTGTTACTGCTAACAATGAAGGTGTGGACAGTTAAATACATTTGATTGTTTTTATGCACAGCTGGTGCACAGTGATTTTTTATGCACAGTGATGTTTAAGCCCTGTGCATAATTTCAGATTAAAAGATTATGTTTCAAAAGTGACATTTTCTGTAATTATGGTCGGGGCCTAAATAAGGGAACTCCCATTAAATTTTAATGACACATCTCATTAGGCAATTATCTATAGACCAGTACATTTTTATTGTCATCCGTGTCCATTATCTGTTATTTTGAGAGAATGTTCAATGCATATGATTGGGCAACCTCATATGCCTGCAGCTGTGAGAGCATTAAATTGGTCAAGCCTCTAATTGTGCTATACATTGACTCACTCAATCCTGACAGTGGATGATATACCATTGTGATGTCACATGAAAATACTGCAGGGGTCATTCATAGCAACTGCCACATGCATCAATAGCAATGTTCATAGCAATGTTCAAGATATATGGTCTAGAGATTTTTTTGGCAGCTTAAGGCCATAGCTATTTGATTCCCTGGCTTATGGATTTGTCTGTGATAATGTTGGCTCAGGTGGTCGAAAATATAAATATTGATATTTTGGCCTGTCGGTTGGGTCCAATATAATACTAATAATAATTTGAGATTATG
The DNA here is from genome assembly GCA_032361225.1 of Lepetodrilus schrolli. NCBI lineage: Eukaryota > Metazoa > Mollusca > Gastropoda > Lepetellida > Lepetodrilidae > Lepetodrilus > Lepetodrilus schrolli. The sequence goes on along the minus strand of JAUTBT010084878.1, from coordinate 6,100 downwards.
AATGGTCGGTTGACAGCAAATAAATATAATTGATTAACACCAGTACACATGAATTGTGCAGATTTGAATGCATAAATGTTTTCAAAGTACTGCCAGTCTTTATTCATGTTCAGTGATGGTTTATTTTCCAAAATGGAAAAAATCGGGTTGGCGAATCTATAAACCAGGGAAACAAATACCTATGATTATCCTATGGCCTAACATTCATTGGAATATTTTTTCAAAATATACTGTGTGTGCTATTTTCATTCAAAATAAGGATAATTAACACATTAGGTACTGCTATATCTCTGATTAGATCTTCCCAGAAATGACCCAGATGAGACATACAGCCACCCAGAGTATAGGTTAAGTGTAATTAATTAAGAAATAAAGATGTTTATAGATTAGCAGAAAATAATCAGAAATACATCGTACTTGTTGGGGAAATACAGTAACCCTGTTGCAAAGGTGATTTTGGACCCAAAAAAATTTCCATTACAAAATGTGGAAAAAAACCTGTCTGAAGGAAGTAATACAGAATAATCCTTGCAAAAACAGTAATTAATATGTAGTATTTAGTTGCATAGATGTCTGAAATTATGAGAAAAAAATTCTGACAGTCGGTCAAATTTACTAGCAAAAATTAAAGGGGCTTATCTCTCCATTTGCTTTTACGTGTTCAATAATTCTGTTCCGTTCCAACCATGTGCAAACATTTATGCTTATAACCAATATTTCAGACTCGATTGCAAGAGGGAGATCCAAAAGACAGAAGATCGATAAATCTGGTAAATCGGCAGCATTTGCAAAGCTGAGAGACGCCAAAGCAAAGGGAGAGAAGCACAAGTATGAGGTAGGATTTGACGCAATAGGCAGTCTGGCAATAGTAATCTGCAGCAGTGATAGAAACTTACCTTTAAAACATACTAGCCCAAACAGTGATACAAAAAACATTAATTTCTACAAGCCCTTAGGATACCTTTAGCAATGGGAGAAATAGCCCGGGCTAGAGGCAAGTGTTAATTTCTATTCCTGGCGAAGTGGTAGGACTGTTCCTATTAAATCTACATGTTACATATTATGCTGTCGTCGCGTATGGGTGAAATATTCCCGCTGTGTCGTAAAGCACTAATTCATCATCACATATTTTGCTACACTAATTCTCACTTGACTTCGTTTATTTTTCATCATGTCACAAATGGGTGAAAGATTTCGCGTAGCGACGTTAAACTCCATAATCACTCGCTCACTTGTTTTTCATATGGTTGTTCAGTTCATGTTATCAGTCGTTCAATTCGTGTTCTGTAGATTGAGGAGGAGAAGGATGTCTACGATATTGTCGACGAAAAGAAATACTGCGACATTGTTCGGCAGCGACAAGAAGATGACTGGATTGTTGATGATGGTGAGATGTTTTTTTCTCCCAAACCTGACCTCGGTAAATAAGCCAGCTTGCAACGCCTTCACCTTTGACACGCGCATGCATATTCTGCATGTTTTCGAAACTTAGATCTGGGTTGTACCATTATTTTGACGTGTGACATATCCAGCATTTATACAATTTAATATTTGAGTTCACTGTAAGGAACGGATGTTTTCATGTAAAATCAAGTAATTTGTTGGCACTAGCTGTTGCTTGCAGTGTTATTGCATCACCATGTGCTACAGGTGTTGCATGCTTCCTGTAAAACTGACAGGTGATTTCTTGATGGTCGTTCTTTAAGGCTAAAGTAAAATACGAAAGATAGAAAAAGTAACCAAATAATGGTTCTAATAACTTAAAATGTATTATTATGAATTGTGAGAAATGTACCTATATGTGTAGGCGGAGAAGCTCTGACCATCAGGTCTGCATCAGGTTGGATTAGTGTGGCCAACAGATTTCATTTTCATCCTCTTATCATTACATATATTTATTATTTTTTAATGGCTGGCATTCTTGTTCCACACGTCACGTATGGGTTAAAGATTCCCGCTGTGACGTAAAACTTTAATTCACTCACCCTTGTCCCACGCATTAATAAGTCTTTTTTTGTCTCCTACAGATGGCGCTGGTTATGTCGAGGATGGACGCGAGATCTTTGACGAAGACATTGATGGTGAAGAGACCAGCCGAGCTGATGGTATTACTGGTTATCTCCCTTTTAAAAAAATGTCCCGTTGTCTCAGTCAATTGTTCTTTTTTCCCACACATTGTCTGATGATCCACAAGCTTGTTTTGTCTATTGTAAGTAAATCTTGTAAGAAATAAACCTAGTTGGCAGACACTATGAATTGCAACAATTGGATTAACTGCAGAACACAGTAGTAATCTTGCACACATTAGATAACGGTATAAGCTTAATATTTTTGCTGTCAAGTAAATTCTAAGCTTGTTTTTATTTCACCTATCCAGCCAACAAGAGAAAAGGCGATAAGAAAAATAGAAATATTGTGCGTCCAGGCACCAAGCCCAAGGCAGACATCAAGAGCATGTTTGCAGCTGCAGCCTTCGTTAGTAAGAAGAAGACTGAGGTAATATTTCCCATTTTCCACGGATCTCCGCAGTTATTTGTCCAGTGGGCAAATTATTTACCCTGGAAGTTGGTTGGAGCCTTCAGTCTTGGCTTGCTTTCCGCTGAAATCTCAACTGTGGTGCCATGCCTGAAATTTAATTTTAGGAAAATTGAGGTTAAATTTTTTTTAAAACTGATTTGTTTTAAGTTTTCTCCTTTTCCTACTTGTCAATCTGAAATCTATGGAGCAGTATTGGATAAATTCAGCTGGCAGAGATTGATTGTTGATTGTAAGCAAGATCATTTTAAAACAGCTTGTGTGTGTGTGTGGTAGAATCAACAATGTGTATTTTGTTCGATAATTTTATCAAGTTTACGGAAAAGGAAAAAAATAATGGGTATATTTTGTTTGCATAGAAAAATGCTGAGATTGATTTGTAATAAGTAATAATTAAATTTGTACATATATTTTATTTTAATTTTTTTTGGGAGGGGGCGAATTTTATGCAGTTTGCGGTAAAGAAATATATTTGGACAACTTTTCTTTGCAGAAAAACGTGAGTGTTGAGAACGACGAGCTGCTGGGAGATCTGATGGCGGAGCTGCACAACGGCCCCAACAACAGCTCATTCCGCCCCGTGGCCGTCAAAGTCAACAAGTCAAAAGCTGCCAAGTACGATTCCAATTCTTTTCGTAAACTCGGCCAGTCATCTCAAAGTGCATTATTTCTCTGGTCCGAGGAAACTTGACAAGGGGAATCCCCAGATTCAGATTTAAATTTAACTTCTAGTCCTTGTCCCATGATCCAATGCCCTTGCACATGCGCGCACATCATTTCGCATAGCCTCTAACGCTTCCTCTTTTCTCCAATGTGCCATACAGTCAAAATCTCCTTTAATTTGGAAGTAAATAGCCGACTAGCTGATGTAGGCTGGGATATCTGGCCTAAAGGATGCTATTGTCCAATTTAGAGATGGGCATTGTAACTCGATGATTGAAGGTTTTAAATCTTCTCATAACAATACCCAATTTTTTTTATAAAGAAAGGAAACGAAAACTACAAAATCCGTAATTTTCTCAAGACCTAGGGTTACGTAAACATGAGTTAAATATTTCTGCTGCTGTAATTCAATCGAAACATAAACATTTAGAAATCGCAGAATTTGAGCTTGGATATTCAGAACTAGTGCTAGTTTCAAACAATGTTTTACAGTCTTAACGTAATGCTCAACTTGAACACTAATAATTCTATCACATACTTTCATTCATCGCCAAGAATGCTGTTTCCTGACATTGCAAGATACATTTACCTTTCAGAGCGGCCAACCCATTCAACACGGATAAGTCGCCGAGAGTGAAGCCCATCAAACCGCACCAGCCTCGGAATATAAACAGAGAACTCTACGCAGTGTCGAAACCGAAGGCCATGCCAGTGGAAATCAAGAAGGAACCGGCAGAAGACTCGATTCCAGAAATAGAACAGTATTCCAGCATGGACATGAATGGTTCCGGGAATGACATCACAAACATGCCATCTCAAGGTACTGTTTTAATAGTCTCTAGTACAGCATTCCTATAAGATACATTTGGTTCTACATTAGAATATTGTCATTATTATCATTATTGCATATTGGTCAATAGGAGATCTTGCAGATTATTGAATTTAAATAATGCTTGGGGCGGGTGGTAGCGCAGTGGTAGAACGTTGGAGTTCAGAGCCAAGGTTCCAGATTTAAATCCCGCCCCGGAAGCCCAACATCAATGCTTGCGAGAGTTACCTTTCTGACGCGATATTGATAGGATGCGATGTCTGTAGAGTGGCAATGCAATTATCATCCTTTGTCTTGTCAGTACCAGCCAGTGCTCGCAGGTTTACTGCAACGTTCAAGTGACAAGTCGTGATATAAGTGAAAGTATCTTGAAAGCGACTCTAAACCCCAATTTAAAAAAAGAATTGTTTTAATTTATTTAATTGTATAATATTTCAATAGTATCGTGGTTTAATGTGTGAGGAGAACCCGCAACAAACACGATTTACGTTAATACCTACAAGCCACTGCTGATACAGATAAAACATCGACGATAACAGTGCAACTTGAAACAAGTAATGAGTATCAGATAGAATCGTGTTGCAGATTCTGTGTTTTATGAAGCTGATCAATGGGGAATAATGCAGATAATGTGTATAGCTCTTCCGGTTCTATGTAGTCATATGAGTTTTTTTACTGTTTGTGATATCAGTTTTCATTGGTAGGCCTGAGTATGCTCACATTCAATGGACGGACTGTTCCTTTAAGAATATCTCCAATTCAATCCTATAATCGATTATGTTGCAGCACGGTGTCGGAAACTCGTGTTGATTAAGCTGGAAACTAAACTACGTAACAAACATCAGCTGCATAAACCTGTATTGACAGATCATGTTACGTCATTGGAGAGTTTAAGAGAGGTTGGTAATTTGATAGAAGATCTGTCGAATTATTTTTTAAAAGGTTGGTTCATGCGCATGACTGGAGGTAAAGACTACGATGTAACAGTGATGCCATTTGCATTAAAATCAGGTAATGACCTGCTTATATCAAATAATATTGAGACGAGATTGAGTCATTGGAGTTTTAATAGAAAGAGTAATTCAACTATGATTGTAATTACGGAGTCTTGTGCTTTTCCATGCTGGATATTCAGTAATAAAATGTAGACCTAGCTAAAATGGCAGAAACAGACAGCTTGTGCAACAATGAATAATGTTCGTGTTGTGCCACTACATTATGACAGCATGAAGATACACGACACTGGCTCTGTAGATAATAACAAGTTTCAATGACAACCATTGGTCTGGATGCTACATATATAAATATCACCTTGAATCACGGAAAGTGAAACTGAACGAATACAATAACGATAATAATACTACTAATAATAATAATAACAACAATACTAATACTAATAACAACAATAATAATAATAACAAAAATAATAATAATACTAATAGAAATAATAATACTAATAATAAAAACAACAACAATAATAATACTAATAACAACAACAATAATAATACTAATAACAATAATAATAATAATACTAATAACAATAATAATAATAATAATAATAATAACAATAATAATAATAATAACAATAATTGTGTATTTGAATAATTTGAATATTGCAGCATAATTGTAATTATCCATTTATTATACTTGAAGTCGTGTTCGTGACGAGTTGACGAAAATTGTCATGAATGCAACATTCTGTATTACTAGTCCAACAAACGCACGTATATTTATAAAAGAAAGGTTATGCTGTCTGGTTTTAATGACATCCAGACACCTGGGTCAGCTCTACGAGACCCTGTTACTAAATGTACATTGTAATACAAACATATGACGAGTTACTGAAGAAAACACTGTTTGTTGAAGGGTTACAGCAAAATACAAGAGCAACATATGTTACCTTCTACCAATAACCCGCCAAATGATTACCGGTATTTTGCTAATAATTTGTTTAAGAGACCATGTACTATTAGTCATATTAATTTTTAATCAACTGCGATATGGATTCTTCATTGGTTCAATAAACATTCATATAGTATTACAGATATAGGTTAAATAATTTATATATATATA
>JAUTBT010084877.1:0-12002 GCA_032361225.1 Lepetodrilus schrolli | reverse complement strand
CACAGCTTGTCAGTTTAGGGCAGGAGGAAACCTGCAACATCCGTAGCGCTGAATGTTGCAGTAAACCTGCGAGCATCAACTGGTACTGATAAGACCAAGAATGATAACTGCATTGCCATTCTACAGACATCGCATCCTATCAATATCATGTCAGAAAGGTAACTTTCGCGAACATTGATGCCGGGCCCCCGAGGTGGGACAAAACAATCTCCTGAAAAAGTACAGATTAAATTTACATTGTGTCTACAAATAAGACATCAGTTCATGGGGTCAATACAAAGAAACTACGGAAACTGTAGACTCCTAATTTGGATGGATGAACCAATCAAGACGACAAATAGAGAAATGGGAAGAGCAATCACTCACCTGGCCATCTCTCCCAATCTTTACAGGTTTGTTGTTGTTCCACGAGTTGTGAAGATGAGCAGCTTTAGAAAACGGAAGCTCTCGTCTACAAACAGGAAGTGTCAAAGTAACACATTTATTTCACCAAAACATAAAACCATAACTGTACAGAAATCTGTTTGTATTGTATTTTCTGTAAAAACCAATAGCCATGCACTAGATAACTAGCAATTAAACTAGCAGATATATACAACATTAAAACCTACCTGAATGTTTACGATACTACAAGTGCAAAAAGGCATACTGAATGATGAGATTTAACCAATTCTCCTGGTCATCGGGATGGGAAACAATGTTAGAGAAAAGGACGTGCACAAATGCAGCCAGCCTCACCTTCCAACCCAGTCAAGTTTGAAGACTGCACTGAGTGCACGAGCACTCATTCCAGGGGGCAGCACCCACCTGATCGGAGGGTGGTCTTTAGTAGATTCGTCAGCAACTCGTGCAAATCCTAAACACAAAACTAGCAAGATGTAAATTCACATTTAAACAAATAAAAAGATAAGCTAAAACACTATAGTCAACCGAAAGTTTGATACATGTGATGGAAAGTGTAACAATTACCAGAGATAATGCATGTGCTTAGAAACTGGGCATCTTGAAAGGCAATGTCAGAATTAAAAATGAGAAACGGCATGATAGAATGCAGAAGTAATGGAATAGCAGGAGGACTAGCGGCAGAAATCACTACTTGTCCACCATTTGGTTCTCCAATATGTAATTGCAACCAGAAGATTCCTTAAAGTTCCACACATACCTTGGAATTTACCACTCTCCTTGACAGAGAAAATGAGAATCACATTGTTGCTTTCCTGGAAACAATAAAATTACCAAATAATATAAGATTTTTAAATGAGTGAATTATTGTTGTACATCACAGCGGGAATCTTTCACCCATACGTGACAAAATAAACATTTTTAAAGAAATCAATATTATGTCAAAAATCAATAAATCATGCGACCATTTATTTTTGCACATTTATCTACATTTCAGATATCATTTGACATATTGATATATTTTTCTGATATATTGCAAACAAAACAGTACATAAAATTACATTGCTTACTGCCACTGTGGGATATGAGATCATGTATACAAGGTTATTATTTGTGAACGTACCCTGTACGCCTGATTGAGCTTGGCTTCGTTCTGTGGAGGTGTGGACCAGACTCCTTTGGCCTTGGCCAGAGCCACGTTCTCATGGTTGTTGCTCTTGATGAGGAAATACCGAGCGTTCTTGAACAGGTACTTGGTCTTGCTGGCATACTCTGGGGGGGAAACATCACTGAAAATTATCTAGGTTCACTTTGTAAACAATTGCTCAAGCACAGTTCCCATACCATATATTTGATATATGGTACACCAATTCGATTAATTCAAGGAAGTAACTATGGGCATAGTTTTTTTGTTTGTTTGTTTTGGTTTATTTTTGCTTGTAAACATATGGCAGGAGGAAATCTTCAACACCCATTAAAGTGCATAGCCTTAAGTGTTGGGAGTTAACAGTGGGTGGTACTGAAGTGAGGGAGAATATAGAGTTAAATGCCACTACAGTAATCTTTCACTCATTTGTGTTGTTGGTATTGACCAACCAAGGAATATTTTTGTTGTTATTAAACTGTGGTTTAGAGCCGCTTTCAACAAGATAACTGCTCTCTTAAAGTTTGGTCACTGCATCCTCCCACTACTGCATCAAGAAAGCTAACTTCTGTTGGTTCACTCGGGGTTCACTGTTCCAACACCTTGTCTTGTACTGAAAAACAACAACACTACTTTGCAGAGATCAACTGAAGCAACTCACTCCTCCTCTCAGTTTCGCTGTCACTCTTCCCAGCCTCCTCACTCTTGATGCTGTGTTCGTCCTCGCTCTCTTCCGGAGTGTCGCTGGGCTCGTTCTCTCCGCTTTCCTCACTACGTCTGTCCCACTCTATCGGCGAGATCTCACGCTGCTGCTGATGCTTCTTCTTGGGATGTCTCGTCTTCTTCTTCATGGGGCTTGCTTCACCATCTAGTCATTCAAGAACACCAGCTTTAACACATGCAGTTATGTAAATTGCTTTTTAAATTATGTTTCTTTCCATTAACTTGGCCAGTTGCAACTATTGCATTATTCTCTCGCCGAGAGATGACTCGACGAAGTGAGCCAGTGATTGCTTAATGTCTCCACGAGAATCTTCCACCCATATGCAACGAAGTTGAAATCTCCATAACATTAATAAATTACAGCAAACATGTCTGAATAGTATGACAATGTGTACATCAAATATGTCTGAATAGTATGACAATGTGTACATCAAACATGTCTGAATAGTATGACAATGTGTAACTGTATGATGTCCATAACAAGGATTCAAAGGATTTTCACAATTGATCGTAATGAAATCCAACTGTTACACAGACGTTTCTGGCAGTGCTGCAGTCATGCCAGGCAAGTGGTGCCGACAAACGCTGCGACATGACGACTCACCTGACATTGCGTCGCTGTCGCTGAGCATGGAGTCCTCCCCGGTACTCCCCGTCTCGCTGCGAGTGTCGTAGTCCTGAGAGTTGTCTGCGGTCTCAGCTGTCTTCACTTCCGCAGACTCATCGCCGATACTGACATTGTGAGGGTCATCGATGGCTTCCTCCTCACCAGGCTCTAAAAAAATATATATTAGAAACTCTCTCCAGACAGTTGTCTCCTAGGAAAACTCTCTCCAGACTAACGTAGGGTAAATGCTCTCCAGACTAACATCGGATAAATGCATTGCATTATTACAACCAGGAAAAACACTTATGAAATAATACAAAAGTTTTAAAGAAATTTATGAAAATAAAAAATAACAAGGAAATAAATTGAACCACAAGATACAATGGTTTAGTTGAATGGTATTCAAAGAGTAATTTCATACTTTTATGTGAAAAAAATAAAGGAGCTTAATAAAATGTTAACTACCTATCTTGATAACTACAGGTACTTTCTTCACTTTCACTTTCTTCAAAATTTTCTTCACCACTTTCTTTTTGGGCTTCTCGATCTTGGCCATCTTCTCAGGAGACTCTCCTAAAATGTCAAAGACATCTGTTAGACATGTTTCAGACTCAGTACATCGATACAATGACATTGTTCCAGACTCAGTACACCGATACAATGACATTGTTCCAGACTCGGTACACCGATACAATTATCAATATTTAATGCGATTGCCATTCAACTCTTCACTCATTGGTTAGTCTGCCAGTGCAAACAGCAACAGGCAGTTGCCAACTAGGTCAAAAACAGATACCGTTCAATCAACTAGGATGTACACTTTCTGATGTAAACCACTTGAAATTGATACGGTACTGTGCAATAAAAGAGGACAGCTAACTCACTAGGGTTGTGTGGTACACATACACTTTACACAAAAATAATGCCAACACAATAGGTCATTTGTTAGCTTAGATGGCTTTCTTGCCGACTCACAAAGTAAACTTGTAAACTGTGCACAGCATGTCCAACTCTTACCATCAGCCCCTTCCTGGTCTTCTTTCTTAATCGGGGAGGCGGGTTTCTCGGCCGGTGCAGCTTTTCTTTTCACTGGCTTTGCTGCAGCTGTTGTTGGCTTAACGACAGTCTCTCCCTTCTTGATAACCGAGGTTGTCTCCCCTGCAGCATTCTTTTTCACAATTTTCTTCACAATTTTCTTCACTACTTTCTTGACAGGTTTCTTCACAATTTTTTTCTTCACAGTGGGTTTAACGACTGCTTCAGCAACTTCTGTTGGGAAAAAAATATCATTATTACGTTCTTAAACCATAGTTTGAAATTGATAAAGAAATGAACGGTGCCAACTAGGCAGTGGTGAACACAGTAACAGTATATTGTTATACAATGCATTGCATTCCAGATATGCTGTATTCTGACAATAACTTTAATATAGTTTTTAATATCTTTTTTTTTAGTAAACATGAAAATTAAAGAATGTAACAAGTAACCACCAGTGAGCCCACAGATAATGAACAATTTGACTGTCCTCTTTTAAAAAGACTTTTGCTATGAAAAATTACAAAAGTATGAACTGAACATGCACACAATACCGTCAATTTTTTCTAGGTTGATTTCTGTTGTCAAATCATCCTCCACATTCCCTCCCAGGTCTAGAATGTCATCCAAGACGTTGACAAAACCATCACCTATAACAGACCAGAGATGTTTTAGAAATAACGTTATTGTTAGGATTTTAACGCAAATGTTCTGGCATGGCAACAGGGAATTGTGATTTAAATGGAAAACAAGCCCAGGGTCTCGGCCCCAAGTCGTGTCTAGGGCAAATAAACTGACCCCTGAACAAATAAATCAGCAGATTTATGCATGGATCCGCAGAAAATTGCCATGGCTGCATTTTCCTAAATAAGATATGACGTCACAACTACTGGGGTTACATTAACAGGACCATACCCTTTAGCTTTTTTTCCCAAAATGTGTCAATTCAAGTCAAAAACAGTAAGTTCATGCTAGTCATATGCATGTTTGTTTTTGTATACTGTTTCACTAATGTAATATGTTCAGGATGTTTATATGAACAAAAACAAACTCATTACATAGTCATTAAATCAAGTCCTGTCGTCTGCAATATTTACATCTCTACTGTCAAATTAAAATAAAATTAGCCATGCGATGATTGTCAATTTTTTAATCTATGGATGCCTAGTTGGGACAATCCATATCTGTTTTATCATATAAATGGTCACATTGAATTGAAATATCAAGTCATTGACAATGTTAAACTATTTATTTTATAGTCATTTATTTAATTGTTTTTAGATTATGCCTAATAAGAGCTACCGCAAAAAAAAAAGGGACACTATTAGTTACAATCAATAATAATACAACGTAAAATAGTGTGCAGTTTTAAAGTTTTAAAGGGAAATGACAACTAATACCGATAAGTATAACATTTCTTAACATTATGAACGTTGACTGCATAGATTGTTGGTCGAGATGACAAATCTAAGAATTTCAGTCTACTTACTTATTCAACCAAATAGTAAATATTGGTTATCATTGCCTAATAAGATAAGATTTCCGTCCGCACCTCGTGACATGGGAACCGTGTAGAGTTTAATGCTATTATGGAATATGTCTGGTACTATTATGGACGCTTCAGTCCGCGAGTTCTTAAGTTATATTTTACAACCGCTTCAATAGAAAAGTGATTTGTTGTTTGCGATCATCTTTGTTGTTCATAAAATGTATCCAAAATATTTTTAATTACATCGCTAACCCTAATATAGTGGGGACCCAAGGGCTAAAGAAGACCTAGTACTCTGTAAAAATAACAGTAGCAGCATATGACATCACAACATCAATCGCCCAGTTCTGTTCGTCACGTCACATCTGGTTTCCATATTAGATTTCTATCGACAGACACATCTGAGTTCCGAGTTGTACATGTATTTTTTGCCATGTCGTTAAATCAGTATTCTTACAAAATTGCGTTATTCTAGTATCATTGCATGTTATAAAATTACACACACGTGAATAGAATAGAAGAAAATGGAGTGGGCTGCGGGCGGAAATCATATCCCTAATAATATTATAATATTTTACAGCAACTATCCTTGATACATCCCCAGAATTGTCATGTGCAAGAACGAACTGACGAACTTGGACGACTAACGAAGGTTTTGTCTCGTACAGAATAAAAGGAATTTGCTTGCGAATGTGTCTGTGTTACAAGGTTCATATTATGTACATTAGTATTAGTAACGTTTAAATGTACAGGATACATAAACATGGATAAGATAGAAATATAAATTTGAAAATAACCGTTTCATCGTCAAAATATCAAATGACGTCCAATCATTTTCACCTTTAGTATCATATTCTCCTGATGTGTCAGCACTCATCATACAATTTCATGAACAAGATAAATCGATACGGGTAAAATCAATCTGAATGGTTCGATGAATTAAACAAATAAGTTTATTTGAAACGTTTATTTTGGAAAAGGGACAGAGAGCGCTACAAAGGCATCATGGCTGACAGTTTTCATTGCGCATGTGTTTGCGCAGGTTTTAGTACAACAAGAAAATATCGGAAATATTGTATGGTTCGTTATTAAATTCCGAATGTGAAGTTCTGTGAATGCAAAAGATGAAATCAGTTAATAAAAAGATAAAAAATATGATGTCATGTAAAACGATCGATGTGTATTGCTGGGTAATTTATGATGCAGTTTATTAGATTAATGATACAGCCTTAAAATATGCCTAGTCTTCACATTTAAGGGAAGAGGCAGGTAGATATATAAAATTGGTTCCCTGGTTTACGTATCCGCCGACCCAATTTGTTCCACTTTGGAAAATAAAAATAATTATTTTTATTATATTCAGACAACAGCATAGCTAGTATTTATAAAATTATACTAATAAACGGTGAAGAAAACAATCATATAACCCATCAATGAACATGAACAAAGACAGGCAGGCAATGGTTAACACAAAGTTTAAACCAATTTGATTTCATTAGTACAGTGTACTGGTAGATATGTATAATTAACAATTATGTTGATCAATTATATTTATTTTCTGTCAATCGACCATTCATAATCTCCAATTATCATTATTTTTATATTGGGCCCGACCGACTGGTCAAAATATCAAATTGTATCAATTTTATTATCGACTGCCCAAGCCAAAATTATCACAGAAAAAAATCACCCTGTTAACCAGGAAATCAAATAACTATGGCCTAAAGGCCTAAATCTTGTAATATATTTTATGGACAAATGTGTATTTTTTTAAATTTTATACTAGTAATGAAATTTTAATAGGCAATGACAATGACAATATGTGTCTAGATAATAATTTGCATTCATTTTCCGGTGTCCAATTCCTATTTTGACGAACCAAATTACAATAAGAATACTTCGATTTGCACCGATAAGTTCAAGATGATGTTCTGATCGAGTCTAAAATCAGCTGCTGAACAATTGTTGACATGGAAGAAGACGAACTTGCTGCATTGCGGTCAATCCACTGTTTGCCAGGAGAATTAGAAGTCACTCATGGTTGAGTAACACATGTAGTGCAACATTCTGTTGGTTTCATATCCTCTCAGGACAAATAATTTTACGAGAACATATGATATAGGCACTTATGAACTTATGACTGTTCCTAAAAAAAATAGAGACATCTATAATTTCTGATATCTGTATTACTAGTGAATCAGAAAGATTTACCACACACTTGTACGGATAATTTGGTATTTTCACATTATCTGCTGCCCAAGGCCATGCACGAGTATTAAACGCATCTCGGAAACGTTTTGTATTTGGCTACTCGATTATTCATGCTTATGTATAAAGTGGCTAACACATGAGCTCATTTATTAGTGTCCGAGGATGTCATATTTCCGGCTAATTTAGGTGCATAAAAAAAGTTGTGAGCGACTATACAAAGCTCGTATTTCGGTAAACAATTTTATGGAATGAAACATTTTTAAAATTTTTTTTGCACTAGATCTACGTACCTAGCCAAACTCAATATTTCAGAATCTGTCTACATCACTAAAGACAAAACTTGGAGATATAACTTTCTCAGTTGCCACTCCATATCTCTGGAACTCTCTACCAAATGACATTAAACAAGCATCCACCTTCCTAATTTTCCGATGCCAACTCAAAACTTATCTCTTCCATGAAGCATATGATTAATAGACTTTCCTGTTTTAACTACTGTCAACTACGTTTTTTATTTGTCCTGTTAAAACACCACTGTTGGAAGATATGGCCACTCTATAAATGCATTATTATTATTATTATTAAATATGTGGAATAAAGCCCTCCAGACTAGATGATAATTAGCCCACACACAGCTCTACTGGTCACAGCAAACAATCCGAAAACACTGACTGTAATAAGTAATCAGTAATAAACTTGCCCAGATCCTCAAGACTTACTAGCATTCACTTTGTTATACATGTTGTAGCCAGGATAAATTTACAAACTTTTCTGTTTACAGATGCAACATGTGGAACTCAGATTAAAGTTCACCTTCAAACCCACGGCCAGACAGTGTGCGCAGTCTTCAATATTGGCAGAGATTATCCTCACAGTAGTCCAGAGGTGTCCATCTTCACCTCAGAGATCGACAGAAGCACAATAAAATCACTCTCTAGCGACGTGCATCTACACGCCAAACACAATACCGGCCGCCCAGTTGTCATAGAGATGATTTCTCTACTTCAGGAAAAACTGTCTGTGATAGAAACTGAGAAGAATGTTGAAACGATTCAAAAACAGCAAACTCCAGACATTTCGACATTGTTGTTGCGTATCGATCACATGAGGTCAAGGACACGCTACGTGAAGACAATCAGGAGGTGGACAGAACAGCTGGATCTAAAGGGGAGACTACTCTTCTGTCAAAAGCTTATCCTCTTACTGCTGCAAGGCAATTCTACTGTCCTGAAGGTTTGCATCCTGGCCCCAAGATTACATACAAGACGTTTTTGAGTACAATTACATGCTTCTGCTCAAATTTAATCTCTTTAAAATCAGATTCAAAACTGATGCTCGAATATTTGGACACTTGCTGTTCAAAAAAAGAATGTCAAAATGTTTAAGGAGCGATATGAGATGTGATCTTAATTAGATTGGCTCACAATTTATATGAAGATTTGTGAACTTAAAAATGTAATCTAAAATGTTTCGTAATCTTGGGCCTGGGCTACCTTTTAGGCATCCTAATAATGAAACTCATCCACTACGAGACCATATACTCGTAGCGGATACAAGAGCTAAACTCAGGTATGGCAACAGAAAATTGTGATATCTGAAGAAAACAAGTCCAGTATCTTGGGGACGGCACTGATTTAGCGACAATAGTGTTTGCAAATTACACAGAGTTACCACGATCTGTCGTGGATATCGGGCGAATGGTCGTTTCATTATTTGAAAATGTTTTATTCGATTTTCTTTAATTGGGGTTTAAATCCGCTTTCAAGATTTTTTCACATATATCACGGCTTGTCAGTTTAGGGTAACCTGCAACATCTGTAGTGCTGAATGTTGCAGTAAACCTGCCAGGACTGGCTGATACTGACAGACCAGGGATGATAACTGCATTGCCATGCTACAATCGGCGCATTATTAAATGTGCATGCATCCCTACCCTATATATATATATATATATATATGTATGTACAGAATGTTTGTTACATTTCCAGGAATACATGAACAGACACAAATCTGTCAACATTGACATAGATTCTCGTGGCCACCCATGCAAGGAGAAGATGATATCAGTTTTGTGTGATAAAATACTTCAACCAGACAGCAGGCAAGTATTTATTTTCAGAATCTTTCAAATTTGTATTTTAGGCAGTAATACATTTCCATTTTAACTTCTATAATATTACTGTTGATTGTAAATGCTACCAGCTCAATGTAAACAAAATGTTTTCATGTTTCAGATTTATGGATTTCCAAGTTATTGAATGCCAGTCTTTGAAATCCTTGGAGGATCTATTTATAGACAATGTCATGAGTGATTTATTTCTTAATTACATACAGACATTAAAAGGAATATCATGAAATTGTGTTAAAGCGTGTGTATGTGTGTACTTTTTAGTATTAAGTTTGTGTGTGTTTGTGTGTGTGTGTGTGTGTGTGTTTTATTATTAAGTCAGTGTAGGTGTGACAATGCATGAGAGAATGTTTGCATGTGTGTGTATGTGGATGTGATACAATATATACCATGGAGCAAACTTGATGTATTCTGTACACAGTACAGTTCAAGTATCACTGACCACTGCTCTCAAACCACAAATCACTAATATTTCATGTACAGGTATTAAACCAGGCTTTATTTACAATTAAATAATGTTGCATATAAAAGTAATTTAATAATATCCTGTCCAATCCAATGCTATTTTACAAGAAATAAATGTCAGACTCCGAAGGCAGCAGTTACACAGTGCTATATGTACATCAGTCACACAGTGCTATATGTACATCAGTTACACAGTGCTATATGTACATCAGTCACCTGTAGCTGAACACATGCAGGATAATACTTGGTTGTTGTCATCAAATTCCAGTAAAATGCTTGATAACATCAAGCAGCCGTTCCCTCTCCTAGAAAATGCATTAGGTAGACTTTGAACGAAGTTAAAGGTCACTTTGTGCAGATACATTGATTAGCCTTGGGATGGATATATCCGGGGTACATCTTGGGTACCAATTCTGTTCAGATCCAATTCTGTTCTGTTCCTATTCCAATATCACTGGACAACAGCCACACATCTGGTCAGTGAACTGGAACTTCAGGCATGGCAACAGACAGTTGTAATTTCATCAGGAAACAAGCAAATGGATCGACCCCTGGATAAATATATCACACGGGAAATTGCCATGCCTGGAATTTCTAGTCATGAACGAACCTAACGGAGTAACCACGGTGACATGTTGTCGCAGTAACACTATCAGGATGCCTTGCTCTGGCCAGGGAAGTAGGCAGACACGAGGGGCGGCTGTGTGGTTCTTGGCACGATCATCTGCTGGCTGAGTCTGACGGAGGATGGTGCTGCGGTGCCATTGTGGTGCGTGGCGATGACCGGTGGGGAGGAACTGCGGTTCAGCAGGCCGCGGACTGGGATGGCGTCCTCACGCTTCTGGAGAAACTTGGGGTCAATCGGCGGGTCGCTGGAATAATTTAAACATCTGCTGTCAGTTGTTGGGAAGATGGTATCTGTGTATAATATTTAAATTCTCAATTTCTAGAATTATTTACTATCGCAATATTATCTTGGTAAATACTGTATAGAATGAAAAACAAGTAAAAAAAATCTTATTTTGTCTTACCTAAGTCGTTATGCTGATAGTAAAAACACAACCCTTAGGTTTTATAAGAGAAAACTGTTTGTTTTTTAATTGGGGTTTAGAGCCGCTTTCAAGATTCTTTCACTTATATCACGGCTTGTCAGTTTAGGGCAGGAGCAGTACACCTGCAAGCACCGGCTGGTACAAATAGACCAAGGATGATAACTCCATTGCCACTCTTAGAGACGGTGCATCCTATCAATATCGCATCAGAAAGGTAACTTTCATGGACATTAATGCCAAACTCCCTGGACTGGATTTGAAAACTGTAAAACCCTCTTGCATTGATACGAGACGAGAGGCACCCTTTACTGATTGATACGAGATGACAGACAAATCCTTGCTGACTGAATACGAGACTAGTTGTTAAGGATACAGCAAAGTGCCACCACGAGACGGGACACCTACTTCTCCTTGTCTGCCGACTTTGTTGACGCTGGTGAACTGTTGTTGCTGTGGGGTCGGATCTCCTCGGGGATCGGGGGTGGGGGGTGACTAGACACGGGTATGGGGAGACCACTCCATCGAGGATTCCCTTGCTTAAACTGCACCTGTGCAATCAACAGAATGGATCACTCACCATGCAATGTTAGACAACTGTAGGCACATGTATTCGGATATTGCTGCCATGTAGGTATGATACAAAATTCAGTGTTGTGGTTTGATGCATCGACCAGTGAGTGAGTGAGTGAATTTTTGTTTTACGTCACAGCGGGAATCTTTCACCCATACGTGACGGTGAACTAATT
>JAUTBT010084876.1:0-12002 GCA_032361225.1 Lepetodrilus schrolli | reverse complement strand
CGTCCGCTTCAATAAGTAAACTTAGGGCTTCATATTTCGTGCGGACTATAATTTCGCGCAAATTGTCTTTGCGCATATAGCGCGTAATATAAGTCTACGCGAAATATAAGTATTTTACAGTAATCTGTAGTGACGTCACTGGCTTATGATATTTATCCAACTTGTCCTCATTATTCATGGTAAAAGTTCAGAATCAATTCCTTAAAATTCATTACTGAAAACCTCATTACTTTCTCCGAGGTGGAAGTCTACTTGAAGCCGCCATATAGTAAAATCAATAACGATCAGTATCACTACACAGTGATGCGGTTCCGGAATCATTTTATTGCTCGACCAATCAAATTGCTAGAAATATCCTAAATGTGTTACAATGTCTATTAATAACAATATTAAATTTTGTTTGATAAAGTCGACTTTGACAAATACAATTTGACAGTATTGACTAAGGACTTTGTCAAATATTCTAAAATGTCTACGGATATTTGTTGTGGCGTGGCTATCCAGGACAAACGCGCTACGCTATTACTAGCTATTACTATTCGTGATCAGACAAAAGCGCTAACATGAAATGATCATAAGTTATCTAATTTGGTATTAGAGAATAGTGGTGACCCACCCACATTTGTTAGTATATTGCATCAAGTATGTGTTGGTCTATCTGCGGATTGCCCACAGAAGCAAATTTCATATGCACACTACTATATAGTGAACATGTTGCGTTGATTTCTGAATACCTACAGGAATACCTATAGGAATGGGTTTCCAATTATGGAATTCCAATTCATGTTCTAAGTGTATTCAGACCAGAAAATCTGTGACATTAACAAAGTATCAAACAGCATTAAGCAGTTATAACTACATACCTTTTTTTAAAGTTAAATATACATATGAAGTTAAATGACAAGTTTCTATCTGCAGTCAGTCAAACGTTTGCCGTCGAAGCTTTCAAGTCCATACTGTGCATTATTTAGAATCCGTATTAATGTAGATGAAAACACGATCGTATTCGCTCCCATACTCTAGAACCATTCAATCGAAAAATGTGCTTCTGCTTGCTGTTCTCATTTCGCTCTATTAGCAGTCCGCCTACAGATGTCAGTGGCTGGCTTCCTTACACTGACGTTGACTGACGCGCACATTAATTGGGGGTGAGATCATCCCATGGCCTCAACTACTTCTTTGTTTCCTATCCCTTTTATTAACGTGATTTGGTAGAGTGAGAAAACTTACAACTACAAGCAGCCAGGTCATGTTTAAATGGTTCGCATTAGCAGCTAACATCTGTCGACAGCATGCTCATTGACATTGGCTCCTTCAAAGGCGACATAAGAAGAGTATTTATAGTGCGCTACACGTCATACATTAGGAACATGCTTAGAGTGTTAATACTTGAACAATTAATAAAGCACTTAATGGCGGAATATTGTACTGTAGTAAATAGCAACGCAACAGTCTTCTGTGTTCTGAGGCAAAGTGTGACTGGATCTGCTCATGCAAGCGGGAAGATAACTCATCCAGCAATAACGACTCATTCAGAAACATGACTGTCGCATCGTTTTAGTATATTCTTTTTAATGTTGTATTTCGTTTTATTGTCTATTGTGAGATCTAAACGGCTATTATTAGCACGAGTTTGTTTACACTGCTTGACGCTCGCCATTTTTCTTAGTAATGGTAAGATCTGTTCAAACTCTACCAACAGTTGCCAATAGGCAAATAATATAATCAGTTCTATATTTATAGACATGCTAAATAAAATCATCATCGCTCCCAAAAAGTGAATGCTCTATTCCAAAATACCGGTATTTCTTTCACCAACTGCGACAATATGAAATATGAAATGTTACAATTGGCTGATGACAGTACGCTAATTAACATACGATTCAAAGTGTTTTATCACGCAATGTGTGCGTGATCAGCAACATCTCATGGACTTCACAGTATGTGATAAGAACGTACATTTTAGTAATGTTTGCCAATATTAGGCGTAAATACTATTACTGTCTAGATTGCATGCAGCTGTCAGTTTGACGGAGTAGTTAGTGCATCATTGGCGCCGCCATATTGTGTGGGATGTGTTATGTAGGTCTGATGGCAGTGCAGATTTACAGCTTTATTGAGATATGTTTTACAATCCGGTTTAAAGAATGTGTAGATTTATCTTTGACATATACAATTCTGGAAGGGTAATCATTATATTGTTCATGATGCTATCTGGTTTCACTTTTTCACACCACTTTAGGACGCTGATGAATGAATCTCAGTGTGCCCACCATACTATAAAAATACTAGTATACTATGTTGACAGTGATGTTGTTATTGTGGATGAAGAAATCCTGAGTGACTATATATTTCCGTTGGTTACAATTATAGAATTGCTGTCAGGTTCACAATCACGTCTTAACACGGACTGTACCGCGTATTCCTTCATTGGGAGTACTTATGGTTTCATGTCAGGAAAATTGGCAAGAATCAGATCTATTTTTATATTGTGGATATCTAGTATTATGCTTACTGAAGAAGGTTTCAAAGTGACAACTAATAATTGTCACACATTCATTAACATAGTAGAATTCCTGTTATGACAGGTTGTAGTATATACCCAAGAGATGCATGACACTCAAGAGATGCATGACACTCAAGTGTAGCATGACACTCAAGAGAAGCATGACACTAAAGAGAAGGATGACACTAAAGAGAAGCATGACACTAAAGAGAAGCATGACACTAAACAGAAGCATAACACTAAAGATAAGGATGACCCTAAAGAGAAGGATGACACTAAAGAGAAGCATGACACTCAAGAGAAGCATGACACTAAAGAGAAGGATAACACTAAAGAGAAGGATAACACTAAAGAGAAGCATGACACTAAACAGAAGCATGACACTAAACAGAAGCATAACACTAGATAAGGATGAAACTAAAGAGAAGGATGACCCTAAAGAGAAGCATGACACTCAAGAGAAGCATGACCCTAAAGAGAAGGATGACACTAAAGAGAAGGATGGCCCTAAAGAGAAGGATGCCACTAAAGAGAAGGATGACACTCAAGAGAAGGATGACACTAAAGAGAAGGATGACCCTAAAGAGAAGGATGAAACTAAAGAGAAGGATGACCCTAAAGAGAAGGATGCCACTAAAGAGAAGGATGACACTCAAGAGAAGGATGACACTAGAGAGAAGCATGACACTAAAGAGAAGGATGGCCCTAAAGAGAAGGATGACACTAAAGAGAAGGATGACACTAAAGAGAAGCATGACACTAAAGAGAAGGATGACGCTAAAGAGCAGGATGACACTCAAGATAAGCAGAGGTGTTTCGAGAGGTGCGTTATACTGACGTGTCCAGACACATGTTGTCGTATACATAATGTTGCCATGTGCATAGTGCTGTCATGTACATAGTGCTGTCATGTACATAGTGCTGTCATGTACATAGTGGTGTGCTGTAGATAGTGCTGTTTTGTACATAGTGCTGTTTTGTATATAGTGCTAGTGCAGGAGGGAATTTACCTCCGACAAACAAATGTCGCAGTCACTAAATTCCAGCTCCGTGTAATCGAACAGAAGACTGTCGGTTTAGACGCATTCACTTCAGACGCAACGTATCCGTAGTCTTATTCCACAGCTAGTGCTGATTAATTATGTATAATATATACTCTATTAAACCACAATACCAGAAATGTCGGTTGAGCTTGAATGGAATCGCATTATCGCTATTACAAGCCAATTTAAACCCTTTAAAATATGCGTATACTAATCATTATAAAGTAATAATGTTCATCTTGGAGTTTTACTGATGCCTTGAAGTAACAGCTCACATAAGTCAAAAGTGAGTAAATAATTTAATGTGTAGGAATACCAATACGGTGATTATTCCGGAAATTGTGATGTGTAAACCAAATTGCTTTGTAGTTTGATAACCGTCTAACAGGCTACTGCGGATGTAGAGCGAAGACAGTCGGTCAGGTAAAGGTATTTAGTAAATCAGACACAGAAAGGAATTTGTAGTGGAGAGTTTATGAAAGCTTCCCGCAAGTCTACCGGAGCAGGTTTAGTGTTGATTAGCCAGGCCTTTCCATGTATGTAATCCATCTAATAATATACTAGTATACGTTTGCCTTACCACAAGTTAAACAATTATTATCATCACTTTGTGTCTGTCCGAAGCATGACCAATACTAGTGAATGGCAATCAGGTACTTCCACAACTAGACGGTACAATAAACAACGTACTCGTAACTACTCTACTCAATGCACAGACTTTTTTACCTAAATTTACGAACGCAAGTCGAATTCCCCCATAAAATCATGAAACCTCCTTCTGTGAAGTAGCAGTTTATTGACTTATCTGTTTTAATATTTCTAATTCTGGGTGACTCCTTTAATTACTAGTATACATGGCATTGTGAGCCTTGACTGTAGCATCTCTTTAGGAAGAAATACGCAACACTGTTGTCTATCGACATAGCGAACGTATTGATACATAACCAGCTGATAACTCTTGATGGTATAGGGGACATACCACGGTTTCTTTCCCTTCTACTTTACCATTTAAATGCGGATGTTAAGATATCATTTTAATCTGCACTTGTTGTATACATAGATGTGTTTATTAGTGTGACATATGGCCGTGGTACAAGCACTACCCGAAGAGAGATTCTCGGGCAGCACCGACCAGTACACTGAGTTATTAGTTATGGCTCCCTCTCTCCCATAAGTGTGTGTGTGTGTGTGTGTGTGTGTGTGTGTGTGTGTGTGTGTGCGTGTGCGTGTGTGTGTGTGGAACTGGACAGCGGTGAATATTATTGTCTGCTTTTGCTAGTCTGGATTTCCACCAGTTGTTATAGTGCTAGCTCACTTGGAAGATCAAATGCTGCAGTTACGATGGACATACCAGTCAGACACTGTAAGTTGACTCTAAGTATGACGCGGCATTGGCTTGAACCACTGACCTCCCACTCTCAGGGCGGCCGCTCTGAGCTTTACACCACGGATATGTTTTTTTCGGTCGCCTTCCAACTGCGGCAGACCGGACGCTCCGTGGGTCGTATGAGAGTCATCTTCAATGTAGTACGGTCAGATCTGGTTGTTACCGTGGTGATGGGATGCCAAATGTCAAGGCGTTGGCTTGGCCGGGCTGGGCGGGGCTGGGTGTCTAGTGTCATGGTGTTATCGAGGCTTCGCAGTTGGGTCAGGGCGTCACATTTAGCGGTGCGTGTTTGACAGTGTTCTGCCTTTGTGAGTGCCGAAAATTCGTTTATCAAACCCGTCCTGTCCAAGAAATCTTGCAACCTGTTGGTGGCATCTTGGTTGCTGCTGTCAAGGATTTGGGGGTTTTGGTGGTAGACCTCCCTCTGTCTGTAATAATTGACGGTGGTCTGCAAACTAGGGACAGACTGTTAGAACGTGTTGTACTTTCTGCGCCGTTGCACTGTATGCAATGTGTCCCAACGATTCTTAATCTCAAGTGCGCTGATTCGGCAATTCTGCTGACAGTATTTTTGGCTTTATTTCCGGTACGGAACAGTTGGGTGGGGGCTACGTAGCCATTGTCCATGCTCGTGGCCATGCCAGCTTAGCTGATTTCGGCAGACTGGTCCCTCCTTGGGACGCATGTCTAACATTGGATATACCCTACGATTGTCCGGCAACACACGTGTACATTTGCAGATATGGAGGGGGGGAGGGGGTAGGATTAAAAGGTGATGGAAATATACCATTCATGTTCTGACCAGTTGTTACTCTGGACAATTATAAAATATACATTGTAATTAAGATCGTTGACCAAGCTGGCAGATGAAAGATATGTCGGTATACATGCCTGGAGAAGTCAGAGGGTTATAGGGACCTGCCTTGCATACGATCAGTGGCATCACTAGCTTGCCTCACTCCAGTTACCTATGTAATATGCAAATTATGAAATTCAGATATGAATAATTTGTAGTTAAATATTGTAGATTATTGCCCTATGATAGTAGGAATGAAGCAGGAAGTTATATAAAATCCCCACTTCATTTGGAACAAAACAACATTTGCAGTATAAAAAAACAGTGCAAACCTATACAAACATATACAAACTTTATTTTTTGAAAGTACTAATGACACACTGTGGTATGCCTCCAAATATAAATTATATATCATTATCCGAATGTAGGACGCCAATATATAAATGTAGGACGTCAACATCTAGAAAATTAGTGGCGCTCTACTTATAGATGTCTCAGAACATAAATATTAGAATTATTGTTGATCATAGCTAGCTTCCGGTTATGATCTTTGATTCCGGATAAGCGATACATTATTAACTCCACTATATTTTACTAGTTTCACGTTGATGAGGACCTGTGTTCTGGCCAGTCTGTAATCAACTGCTCGTCAATACGACTTTCATAAAGAGGCTGTCGTCGTAGCCCAACTGTGGGTCGTGCAAAAACCCTGGAACCCACGCACATCGCAAAGACACTTGGCATTTTTGTTCTAAGAGTATAAGTCCTTGTCATTCTATCGGACCGGACTAATATAAGACGTGATTGGAAAGTTGGGCCTGAAAACGAAGTAAATATTGGCATGCAAATACAATCAGATGATTTCATAATATAGTTATCAGTGCTATCAGTTACTAGTTATAATTACTACTAAACAAGAATGTCGTCAATAGTTAAAAAGGAGAACGACAATATCTTGATAAGTATGAGAGAGGATGAAAGAGGACGAGGAAAGAAGGAAAATATTAGCTATTTCGCAAAATCTGTCATGGCGGGTTACTTCCGCCTCGCGATGGACAATGGCAACGTCGTCGTGACCACACGACTAGTGATTGTTTCAGTATTCTGTGGTTGCTGTGAAAGGAAACCTTAGCAGTGATATAACCACTCTTAGCGGTGATATAACCACACTCAGCAGTGATATAACCACTCTTAGCAGTGATATAACCACTCTTAGCAGTGATATAACCACTCTTAGCGGTGATATAACCACTGTTAGCAGTGATATAACCACTGTTAGCAGTGATATAACCACTCTTAGTGATATAACCATTCTTAGCAGTGATATAACCACTCTTAGCGGTGATATAACCACTCTTAGCAGTGATATAACCACTCTTAGCAGTGATATAACCACTGTTAGCAGTGATATAACCACTCTTAGCAGTGAAATAACCACTCTCAGAAGTGATATAACCACTCTTAGAAGTGATATAACCACTCTTAGCAGTGATATAACCACTCTTAGTAGTGATATAACCACTCTTTGCAGTAATATAACCACTCTTAGCGGTGATATAGCCACCCTCAGCAATGATATAGCCACTGTTAGCAGTGATATAACCACTCTTAGCGGTGATATAACCACTCTTTGCAGTGATATAACCGATCTTAGCAGTGATATAACCATTCTCAGAAGTTATATAATCACTCTTAGCAGTGATATAACCACTCTCAGAAGTGATATAACCACTCTTAGCAGTGATATAACCACTCTCAGCGGTGATATAACCACCCTCAGAAGTTATATAACCACTCTTAGCAGTGATATAAGCACTCTCAGAAATGATATAACCACTCTCAGCGGTGATATATCCACCCTCAGAAGTTATATAACCACTCTCAGCAGTGATATAACCACTCTTAGCAATGATATAACCACTCTCAGAAGTGATACAACCACTCTTAGCAATGATATAACCACTCTCAGCAGTGATATAACCACTCTTAGCAATGATATAACCACTCTCAGAAGTGACAAAAATCCATTCATTACAGGCATGTAAACAAATACGCTGGAATCATGTGCATATCAATTACTGGTAATTACCGATCGTGTATATTAGAAAGGTTTAAAGAGGTCATCAACTGGCAACTGGAATAAATCACTTGATTCCATAGATTCAGTGATGACTGGGCATATCTGTTTCTATTTAAGGTTTCATTTTGAGATTAGTCAGTGCATCACGATGTATTATGGCGCATCCAATCTCTGCTCTAGGCGAAGCAATGACAATGTGTGATCTCCAATGGTAATCTTGTACTCCTCGATTTAGTACTCCACAATATAGTCCTGCGACTCCACATTAGTTTGAGTCGACTAGGAGAAGAGCATTCACAACCATGTAACCTTGGCCTGGTAAACTATCAGACTAGCCTCATCCATGCCACAAAGTTGTAGCATTGTTACTTTAGCGTTCATGTCAATAATCTGTTAATGTGTCACATTAACGTCCATGTCAACGACTTGTACAATTGTCTGCTAGACTTACTGATAAAGACCAACAATAATGTTTACCCATGGGAATTTACCAAACTTAAACATAATTACTGTTCTATGTATTATATTAAGAAGTTATTAACATATATTTGAATTAACATTTAAAGAACATCCCGCCGCATTACCTAACAGTTGATTTCAAATAGTACGAGTTGGCATTGGGTAACTAATAGTTAAGTAACTGATGTTTCTGTTCGTATTATTTACAACAGTTGAGCTCATTGACCACCTAAGAGTCAGTAATACGTATACCATAAGCTTCTCTTAATAACCAATTACCAGTGTGAAATAGTTTAATCAGCAACGCATTACAAAGACCGGATGATTACTGAAAGTACAGGGCCTGGGGTATTCACACGTCTGTCAGTTGCCTATAGCTGTCGTGCATGTCATTTATATGACAGTTTTAGTTAATTAGCTCTGTCCACTGAACTAAAAGCATTTGTGGAACGTAAAATATGATAGTCAACCTATGAAGCATGTAGAGATGTCAAGGGATGAACACACACAGAACTTCGCCAGGTGATTTTAGAACGCATAAACTGCATAATTTGTCCTACATCGGTCTGCAATGAATTCATGAAGTAAAAACAGTATAGTGCTTGAACATAACGATAATCTGTGATGTTGGCTTAATGTTTAGAGTAATAATCTCGTTGGACTAGTTAGCATTGAGAGAGAGTGAGAGAGAGAGAGAGAGAGAGAGAGAGAGAGAGAGAGAGCTAAAATAATGTGTCTGAACGCGCTGGTTGTTTTCTCATGGAAATCAGCGATTCGCACGTATTCGAATCTCTACAATCACGGAATGTGATCCTAATCAGAGTTGAATCCATACCCTGCGATCCAGAAAACACCGGAAGTAACCACGTCATATGATATGAAAGAACAGTAAGATTTCAAATACACATTTACTGTCATTGATGGTACTGTAGCTAGTACATCGTGGTATAAACTCCATAAGGACTCCCTTCGTCAGTGCACAGGCACTTGAAGCAGGCCATTATTTTGTTTTAATAAATTCTTTAATAAAATAATAATGTTGTTTTGTTTATTTTGGAGGGGGGGAGGAGGCGTAAGCTCGGAGACTTTTATAGCAGGAAAACTCGCCATTTCCGACTTTCACAGCAAATATTCCCAATTCGGTGCAGTGTCATGCACTAGCCTGTCGGAAACCAAACTCTACATGTTGGTTTTAGGAATGCATGTAGAAATATTCACGGAGATTAATAAATTAGCTACCGAGTCGGCCGGAGTGACATACTTGTCTATGTAATATGTCGGCGATGGGTCCCTATTTTACTTGTATTTATTTTATTTATAGGATTTTTTTTTAATAACATTATTACGCTATTCCTGTGTGTTGTTATTTGTACGCGCTGTGAACGCACCATACGTGTGGAGTTGGCGCTCTATAAATAGAAGATCTCATATGAGTGGTCATATAATACTGAATGTATTAAACGATATTAAACTGAAATTATGCGAAGCCCTGCTGAGCATAATATTATTTTTGCCAACGAGTTTAATAAATTCAGTAATACATATATGTATATGAACACGAATGTGAGATTCTATTTATCACATAACTGTAGAAACTATTGTAATATCGATATCATAAACACTATCTATAGACAAATGTCTTGGTTAAAGCGCGCGGACACAATATAGTTCGAAGTAATTGTGTAAATATTAATAATTGAGTTTGCATATTTAATTGAAGACATTTTAAAACTTATATTCCATAATCTACTGTGTTGTCGGACTAGTGAAAAGTATATTTATAGCATGGGTTTATTGCACTCCCAAACTCCTATGTTATGTGATAAATGTTCTATTATTCAAGATTATAATATTCTAAACCATTTAATGATTAATTATTATTATTTTTGCAAATGCGCACAAACAAAATTGATAAAGTACATAACAGCATCCACAATGTGATCGCTACGTGAATTAGTTCAACAAGGAATATCCGGAATCAAATGTTCCAGTTCAAGAAATTTAGCGCACCGACATCACTTGCTGTCTTTGTATACATAGATAAAGACTAATGATATTTATCCATCTATCTGGGTACAGTAACAACATCAAAATGCCGGTATCACAAGATCACCATATCCAAGTTCTACATTTGGGAGAGTCAACGCTTTACCTGAGTAGCCATAGAATGTCCATCTAATAGAAGAAGTATTCGTCTTCACGTGCATCTGATTGCTCCTAATTTCACATATGGAGCCTCTAAAATCCGAAATTTCACTACGCAACATGTACAATAGTTATTCTAATTTAACACCTCGACATCATAACAATGCTTGTTATATTTACATAATAAATACACTAGTCTATTGAAAATTTTAAAAAATTACAAATTTGAAAAATAAATCATAACATCCTGCAGGAGAAAGTTTTACTGAGAGAGTTTATTGGTAGTTTCTGCTGTTTTCAATAATATTGCATGTTGACACAAATGTATATGGAGATCTGTATTTGGTGGAGGAAATCCTGCCACAACCATTTGTGAGGCCGACGTTAAAGCGTTACAAAATATTGTTGACCAGCATCTTTACACTTGGAACTAAAATATACTACCTCTCTGACGATGTCACATTAACGAAGTGATACATTTTATAAGGTCTCGTTGTCAGGAAGGATTATATGACATTGTTGAAATAATTTCACTATTGTCATTTCTGGTAACATCTACAGATGTTTAATATGCCTGATTAAAATTCGTTATAAACATGTCAATTATCACCTAATTATACCGAAATCGGGTTTCGCCAATTACAAAAAAAAAGAGAGTACATGAAAATGGGTGGGGGAAAAAGCAATCCTGTCTCCTGGAATTCTTTGTTCTTGGTTACTATGGTTTCTGGTCGTTATTATTGTGGGTCAGGAGCCGCTATCGTGTGGCAGACGTCAATTCCAATAGGTGCGCTACAGATCGTCTGTCATTTCCCGGCTGATCGAGCCCGGCCCGGCTTCCTCGTATTATACTGGTAACGACAGGCGAAGATCCCGGGATCGCAACTCATTACCTGCCTTGGTGGGAGAATCCAGGACCATTCCATGACATACACGCTGTGGAATATGTATGCTACCTTGTGTCTACTGACGTCACATCTGGTGTGTTAAGTACGAGTAGGTGTGGGTGCGTCACAAATATTACAAATGAATTGCTGGTATACTAGTATGAGATATGCCATGATACCGGTATACTAGTATGAGATATGCCATGATACCGGTATATGCAACCCAATAGTGGTTTACACGGTACATGTAGATTTTCATACAAATAAAAGAAATATATTGTGAGCTAATATCAGATAAAATGTATTACTAGTGCATTAAAGACTACCCTCCACCCCCATCCAACATCCAGTCCCAGACCCAGTTTATATCGATAATATACTGCTATGTTCAAAATTCAAAATGAACGGGTATATAGAGACGCTGTAATAATTTTAGCTAGAAATGTAAGTTTGTTACCTGTAGTATTACATCTGAAGTCAGGCTGCTAATATTAACAGAACCTCTTGATATAATCATTGCTCTATTTATCGATATCTTACATATGTTGTAGGGGCGGGTGGTAGCGCAGTGGTAGAACAGTTGGACTTCTGAGCCAATGGTTCCAGGTTCAAATCCCGCCCCGGGGGCCCGGCATCAATGTTCGCGAGAGTTACCTTTCTGATGCGATATTGATAGGATGCGATGTCTGTAGAGTGGCA
>JAUTBT010084875.1:0-12002 GCA_032361225.1 Lepetodrilus schrolli | reverse complement strand
GTCAACAATGGCTGTCAGTGCATCTCGGTTTTGTTGATGTGGTGCATCTCGGCATATATTCATTATTATTATTATTATTATTATTATTATTAGAGGTAATCAACCTTGTTTCAGTCGATACAGTAGTAATGTTAGCAAAGAAAATATGATGTATTCCTTTATTTAGTAGATCTAGTTTGGTGGTGATGATTTTGAATACAATATATTAGAAATTATTTATAATTGGTCATACCATTATCTCTATGCATTACAACATTATCGCTTTAGATCTAGACTTCATCATTACAACAATCACATTTCATCATGTTCGAAATAATAATGATAATTTTCAGGAGGAAAAAAATGTACATTTTGACACAAGCCACAGGCATAAAATTTATGACAATCATGATCACCACACGAGTTGTCACTCTAGTTTGTCTGTGGCGAATATCTTCAGTGCATAGGTTAAGGATTTACATGATTGTCACTATTTCACATTTGTTAGTTATTGTATCAACAATAATGCTACACTTCTTGCTTCGTTCAAAGTCACGTGCGTATAAACGTTTAGGCTATGATAGACAAGCAGTACTCTCATCTAATTGGTTGAAAGTTGGCCTAAGCTACTGCCTACTAGATGACAGACTGAAAAGGTCTTATCAAAACAGCACATCATTGAATGTGTAATCGTTGAATACGGAGTAATTACCACAAAAATGGTCATCATAATTGATTTATTTGGTTGAAAAATTAAAGCCTAGATGTCTGTGGATTCATGAAATGTTTCTTGGCAATATTTTCGATTTTTAATGATTATATTTTTTATTCTTTTCGGCTTCA
The DNA here is from genome assembly GCA_032361225.1 of Lepetodrilus schrolli. Lineage (NCBI taxonomy): Eukaryota > Metazoa > Mollusca > Gastropoda > Lepetellida > Lepetodrilidae > Lepetodrilus > Lepetodrilus schrolli. The sequence continues at coordinate 11,180 of JAUTBT010084875.1, read as the reverse complement.
GTTCCACTGTCGCTATCGCTCTCTGTCGTGTCACTGTCATCTTCATGGTTTACTAAGGGTTTGTACTGGTAGGCAATAACATTGGTTACTCTGAACCTCTGCCAAGTCTCTTTCCATCACATAACCACTAAATAACAAGAAACACTCGACTACTGCTATATGTTTCTATAACGAAATGCGGAAGGTTTATCATCAGTGACGTCACATCACGTGATTACGCCTAATCTTGGATTTCCGAGTTATTTCTTTGGCTAATAACTTATTAATTAAGATGAATTTTTAAATTTGTTTAAATGGAAATGCTTGTATTTAACCATATAATAACATATTAAATTATCATATTTTAGGAGTCTCCTTTAAGAAAGCATCGTGAGAGGATACCTTGCTCTATTGGAAAATTAGTTAGATAACTCGCTGGCAACAAACATTTTAAATCAGAGCGGTTAGATTTTATAGTAAAGTTTACAATCCTGTTCAAGAATAGAAATAAATGTTTAATACTAAGTACCCAATGGCACCAAGTACAATAATCAGGGGTGCCATTGGTTCGGGTTCGATCCCCGGTCACGTTATACCAAAAGACGTAAAAAGATTGTACTTGTTGTTCCCCTGCTTGGCGCTCTGCATTAAAGGGGTAAAGCAAAGACTGGTTGGCTCATAATCAGTATGCTGTGTCTGAGTGGGGTATCCATGTTCTATCTGCGGCATGTGATATTCCAAGTGAACTAGCACTATAAAAACTGGTGGAAATCCAGACTACTACAAGCAGTACATATGCATGCAAGCCATGATATGAATGAAAGAATCTTGAAAATGGATTTAAACTCCAAATTAACACACACAAAAATGCAGCCAGGTCCAGTCAAGGGTTATTTTAATAAAAAAAAAATTAAAGAAGATTGTCCACTTACATACAGTAGTCTAGACACTTTGTCCATTTACAGACAGTAGTCTAGACACTTTGTCCACTTACAGACAGTAGTCTAGACACTTTGTCCACTTACAGACAGTAGTCTAGACACTTTCTGACGCAATGTAACATTTGAATTTTTTCTGTAACTTTCTGACACGATGTTACAAAAGTATTGTTTAACCATCTACAATGTTGATGAAATATTAAATAAGCACATTTTGATGTTATTTCGTCACGTATTGGTGAAAGATTCCCGCTGTGACATAAAACAATAATTCACTCACTGATGATCTTATTAATAAAATGTGCTAAATCTATATTTTTGCTATTGATATTTGTGATAAATAATAGATTATATTGAGAAGCTGCTTTTTTTCAATGATCAGATACATTAATATAGGGAATTTTAACAGCCCTGCTCAAAGCATGGTGAGTAGGGATTTCAAATGTAATATTTATCTTGGATATAATTGTCTCAAATTAATAGTACATTGATTTAGGAACAAAATTTAAATAGTTTTCTATACTATTGTTTCTACATTTCAGGCACCTACGAAAGACCCCAAGTTGAGAATAGAACGTGTTTACTGTGGCCACCTATTTCATTATGGCTGTCTAGACAAGTATATGAAAACACCACCTTTTATAGGTTAGTATTTGTTTGATGTTATGGTAATAATAGTTCCAAAGTCTGATAGGCTACCACAATTCTATGACTGACCCCTTATGTTATGGCCTAAATCTGAAGGTTATACCACAGATTAAACCTTTAGTAATTGTCTTCTGAAATTCATAGTGATTTTCCCGCCACAAAGGGGAGTAACTCTGCAAACCATCCACAAAGTTTCCAACAGCAATAAAACATTTCTTCCATAGCAAGATGCTTGTGTGGCAAGATGATTGTGTAGCAAGATGATTGTGTAGCAAGATGATTGTGTTTTGTGTAGCATGATGATTGTGTAGCAATCTCTCTGCTCTTGTTTTGTAGGTGGGAAAAAGTGTCCTGGTTGTGGAAATCAAATATTTCATGAGAAGTGGAAAATATCGCCAGAGCTGGCAGAAGCTCGATGGGCTCACAAACAGGCACGACAACGCGAACTTGATGAAGTTGTCGACTTTCTTGAATAACATTTACAGACCACTGGTACGGTACCAGGCACAATTGTTCACTCGGAGGCTGGATCTTTTGATAGTTTTACAGCATCTTGTTTTTACGTGCTTGAGATCCTCGACGTTCAATGCAAAGGAATTGTGTACATATTTCAAACATTCTCTTGTGTTGGATTTGGTTGCTGATCCAAGGGAGATAACTGAGTCAAACACTGGCAACACATGTCTGAGAGAACATTTTGTCTGAATGGAGAGTGGATTTGTTAGTTTTTACATACTGTGAAATGAAGTTGTCAAAAGAATTTCTTTTGCATGTTTGTTATTATTTTCTTTAAAATGAAAGGGTATATCCATCAGAAACTACATACATGTATGTATAAACCACAAATGGAGATCTCACTTTTATGTAGCCTATCATTAATAATTATCGGCATTAGTGTACCTGGGATAGCTTTTAGTGTGAATACATTTCAGTAGTTACATACTATTATTAGATTTAGATGTATCCCAACTTGACCTGACATGACACAACATGACATCAACCGTCTGACTATCTTCTCTGCAGTTGAGACCAGTCTCGTATCAGGCTAGAGATGGGATACATTATCTGTAAGAGTTATCACCCATGGTTCATCTACAACTATTTATACATATGGTATTACCACAACATGTACAAACAGTAGTTGCTGTATGTCCTGCCCGTCTTAAGGTACAATCGGTGAAATAATGTGGAAAATTCCATCGTCGATTCCAAAGGTATTATGAATTATGTCGTGACTCATGCCCTGCGTGTCTGTTTGGTATTGTCTGCAGTCACTGTCTAAGGTCACTGTCCAAGGTCACTGTCCAAGGTCACTGTCAAGTAATTTATGTGTGCCATGTAAGCTACGTACCTGTCAGATCTATTTTTTTGTGTGTGTAAAATATGGAATGGCCTCAATGAAATTAGAACGGACATATTTTGTAGCAATGAACATTTAGTAGATCTATATCTTGAATAATTATATAAATATTAAAATTTATATTTAAACAAAATATTTTTCTCTCATAACAGATTGGTTATACAGGAGCACTCAAAATGTCGTTATTTCTCATATTCAAAATTATTTTTCAGGGGAATTCTTCCCTTTCCCCATATGCTTGACTTTTTGTTGTAACGTTGACATCTATAGTATTAAAGACACACAAAACTATCTTTTCCATTTATCTGTCAAATATTGGAACAAAATTTGACTTTCAACATAAATAATACCCCACTGATGTCAAGAAACAGGGAAAATATCTTAAATTTGTATTTACTTACAGACTTATAGTCCCAATGGTTATAATAATGTAGCAATCAATTTCTAACAGGTGTTGCTATCATGTAGTATAGAGTCGAGGTTTGTGTCCATACTGTGCACATATCTCAGAGTTAAACTGTGATAATAAGACCTTTTTATCAGTTCATGTTTACATTCGTTCTGTAGGAGGCAGCAACTAGAGATACAATTTAGAGCAATGATAGTGCTTTCTTCAGTCAACTAGCGATGGCTAGTTGATACTTATAATTTCCTCTCCATTTCAACAGTTCCTATTCAGCCAAATGGTTCTAGTGACAATCTCTGTAGCCAGGTCCAAATATTGCGAAACATTTTAAGTATGATTTCATGCTCAAGTTTAAATTTATATGGGGATTTGTGAACGAAACTTTGAGTTGAGCATGATATTGTAATAAAAAAATAAAAAATTTTAATCTTAAGGGGCCTGTTCTCTGTTATGCAAATTCCCCCAAGTATGATATAAACATATACAGGTTCAACATGTAACCTTGCCATGTGTATAATAACGCTTGGATTGATACTTCCATGATTCATGTCACATATGGGTGAAAGATTCCCACTGTGACGTAAAACAATAATTCACTCGCTCCATGATTCATGTATACCACTTCCCATTGATGAGTTTAATTTCCATGGCAGTTGAATGATTGTTTTAATGTCGGACTGCATTGGCAAATATGTACAGATGTTGTTGAGGAAGATATATGCTAAATTGACCATAATGACGGCGTAGCCGTGTGAATATGAATATTCATGTTGTCGAAATGAAATTAAATGATTTTGTACATTTGTCTGTGTCAGTTTGCAATATGTGCAAGCTCATCCTGTATACATTTATCACCTCATCAGCATTCAATACACAGATATCTTACTAGTAAATATTTTGTTTTAAAATTTACGTACTTATGACCATTCTACTTTGAGGGCCTAAAAAATCAAAAGGTTTTTAGTTGCCCATGTGGCATATGATCTCCCATCAGCACTGATGTGAAATTAGTGAATTCTTTTAGGCAGGGATTGAGTAATGCAGTTGATAGTATGTCGGGTCTACAAACCTGAAGGGTCGAGTTTTAATCCACTCCAGGTGCCTGCAATCTTTTATTCAATCCAGTTTCAAAGATCAGGATTCACTGGCTTTATATTGTCCTGGCCCCAAGATTACAAAACCTTTTTGAGTTTGATTTCATGCTCAACTTTAGTTTTGTTCACAAATCCCCATATGAAATTCTAGCTTGAAAGTTTTGTAATCTTGAGGCCATATCGGCTATGGTTTATGGAGTACCAGCCATGCCTTAAGAGATTCTGAACACATAAATGTTGCAGATTCTCCTCCCAACATAAACAGACCACTGTGATTATTTTCATTATTACTAGATGTTCAAGGACCTTAACGAGAAAATATTATTTTGTGTAATGTAAATATTTAAAGGTTTAACATATTGAACATTTTTAAATAATTAATAATATATGCAACTATAAATGCAAATAAATACTATTTACATGTATTCATTCAGTAAATGTTAAATTTGAAAGTGAAAGTTAACTTTTAAATCTACAAACATTGTTTTAATGTTAATATTTGAAATGTATTTTGTACAGAGGAGATGTTTGTTAAAACATGTCATCCATGACGTCATGTCAGTTTGAAATAAACATGAAATATTTATTGTTGATTAATTGTTATTGTTGATATTACATATTCGACGTTTATTTACAATTAAGACATTGTTCCTGTTACGGTGCTCCTTATCAAAGACATTGGCGACAATTGTTTTCAATTTTCTAATGAATTTCTTTACATTAAAAACAGTCTTTAAAAAATGTTTAAAATCATTAGGATTTATTATTTTTAATTGTCTCTATCTTTGACAAGGACTATGTTTTTGTGTACAGTTGATGTCAAAGATATGGAAATTACCAATTCTTTAAGTTATAACTATTGTATAGTGTTATAATCTGAGCTTATATTTGAAGGTGGTTGAAGGGCCTACATTATTTCAAATTCAAAAATAGTAATATCAAAGATGTCATCTGTACTTTATTACAAATAGATTTACACTTGTCACAATGCTACTGACTTCACTGCCCTTACTTTTACTATTTAAACTGAACTTGTAAACCCATTACATCTAAAAGTTGACATAAATACAGCTACTCAGCCATAGTTCAAATTAGAACTTTGTGTGAAAAGGTTAATAATAATACGTACACATTTTGTCAAATCTATGCTTGAAAGCTCATAGTGCTAAATTGTATGTAAAGTCTCATCTGTGTCTAACCTGCAGTTTCAGAGGAATAATTTTTCTGTATATAAGTTATGCAGATAGGAGATGGTCAGGAAATGTTATTTTCTTGGAGATGAAGAAAACAACAACCAAAATCAAACTTGTGACACAGCCCTTTATTCTACACTGTTATTAATGAAATAAACTGTTTTTTAAAACCACAATAACATACTACAGATTTCAAACCAAAAAGGTAATAATAAACAAAATGTCAAACACCTGTAACACATAAAGGTCAAAATACAAGCCTGTCGGATCTCAACAATAATATATATATATATACAGTATACACAATAAGTTATTTATATGTACAAAGATATGGATAAATTCAAATTATTTGCATGTGTCCCATGTTATGGCACATTCGCTCAAGTCGGACATTCTCACTCGAGTAATAAAGTTGCACATCTATTGGCCATGCAGTATTAAGGATTATCTCCCCTTGGAGATAGTTCAACAGTAAACAAAAAATGAAGATCAATATGTTCGTGAAGTGATTGTTGACAGGTAATTAATTTTGTGACATTTCAAGGCTTTGTGACCTGAATAATATATGTTTTACATTAATAATGACTAGTATAAAGAATTGTTTGGTGTTAGGAGAGAATTGATGTGAACAACCATTACATCCTGACAATAACCAGATTACCTAAAGAAAATATGTTGTATAACAAGGTCGTGTGAAGAAAATATGTGTTGTAACACAATCTATCTGTAGACAGCATATGAAATTGAGTGTGAATATATAAACATTAAACATTTTGACTACAAATCATGATTATACGGTATTCCAAATACATAATTTCAAGATATAATTAATTATACATGTACAGTTATTATTTCAGATAAATTAAATGAGGGAAAACATTATTTTATTACAAATTCAACATCTTCAATTAATACCGTAAGCTATTTTCATACATAAACAGTCTAAAAACTCTAAAAGCTAATTTAAATCGACCATTCAAATGCATCATTTAGATATTTACCCATAAAATGGCTATTTTCTGAAATGACCAATGAGCCAAAAATGCAAGAAATAAATAGATTGTTCTTACCTGTATGGATAAGAAATATGATTCTTGAATTACTGTTTGCAGACATTAATAGTCCATTAAAAAGAAATATTACAACAGTCAACATCAAACAACAATGTTCTGTGCGTAATATTGTTAGTTCTGCAACATGTTTTTTCAGTGCAGTAATAAATCGCAAATATTTAATGAATAATATAAAATTATACATGATATGAAGTTTAAAGTGTGACTTGATATACTAAAGTAAATATACAAGTCATTAAAAGTAGCAAATTGAAACCTTGTTAATCAATTATCACTACATTTTAAGTACTATATGAAACCGCTAAGATTGGAGTTGCCTTAGCATTACACTTTTGTACAGGAGGGTCAATTTTAACAGTTTTATTATTGACGGGTCTGTGTTCAACTGTATTAAAGAACTTCCATAATTTAATAATATTGGCATTTAAGACAGCAGGTTATCTTTTAAGCCATACATTATTTGAGAATTGTCATGAATTCTGTATGGATATATAAATGAATTATTTTCCAAGGCAAATTTCAGAATCTTTACAAAGAATACTGATTGGATTTGAGCAACTTTTAAATATGCATTTCCAATGATACTATGCAAACTGTAGTATAAGAAAATATTAATATATTATGTTCATAACAATTGCATCTAAAAATGCTCTATGTCATACAGTATGTCACATGGCATTTTTGTATCCATAATAAATTACTAGCATTGTCATAGCGGAATAACAGAATGACACCTCTGTGCTCAAATGTAACAATGTGCTGTATGTCCATAGTTGCTCAACCATGGCTTTGCATGGAGACATCTAAAAAATTGGAAACATTCATGACATTAGCATTCAAATTGGAGCACGTCTAATAGTCCATGTAAAAACAAGCAGAGAATACAGCAATAGCTCTTGTTTACAAAGAATCAAATAAATATACTCCATGCTCAAAGTTATGTACATAAGTATAACAACCAGTACACTTCTTTTAGTAGTCATATGAGAGTGGGAAAATTCCTGCAGTGGCATTATAAGGAATAATTCACTCACCAACTTCTGAGATGATTTATCAAACAAATTTTAATAGTTTAAATGAGACTTGCCAATGAGAAAAAGATTATGTTGTTGATAAGTACTTCTATAGCATTGTTCCTTGAACCACTGGATTCTGTTGTCTTATCAGTGTTCAATAGTATCCCCTAGATAATGTTCAGTATGTTCTGTACCATTCCCTGGATTCTGTTCAGTACATTTTGTATCATTCCCTGGATTCTGTTTAGTATATTTGGTAGCATCCCATAGATTCTGTTCAATACATTCAGTAGCATCCCCTAGATTCTGTTCAGTATGTTCAGTAGCATCCCCTAGATTCTGTTCAATATGTTGGTAGCATCACCTGGATTCTGTTCAGTACATTCAGTAGCATCCCCTAGATTCTGTTCAGTACATTCGGTAGCATCCCCTGGATTCTGTTCAGTAGCATCCCCTGGATTCTGTTCAGTAGCATATCCTAGATTCTGTTCAGTATGTCAGTAGCATCCCCAGGATTCAATTCAGTACACTCAGTAGCATTCCCTGGATTCTGTTCGGTAGCATTCCCTGGGTTGTGTTCAGTATGTTCGGTAGCGTCGCTCGTCAAATCCCTGTGCTGCCTCGTCTTCATCCATCGTGGACAGTCGCTGTTTGTATCCAGTGTTGTGTTTCTTCATCAGAGCTCTCTCCACTTCCTGAAGCAGAGGAACAATGTCATGTAATGTAATAACAGGGATAAAGAGGAAGCAGAATTGTCCTGACATCCTGAAAGGACATGTTTTTATTTGCTATATTTCCTTGTTTACTGTACATACTCCCAGCCCCAAGATTATGAAACTTCCTTCAAATTTTATATCGGGATTTGTGAAATCACACTCAAAAGTTCCATAATATCGCGGACCTGATGATGCCATTATTTTACTGATAAAAACTTGAATAATAATATAGTTTTGATGACAACATTTTTATTATATTGTGACCAGCATTAACCTTCTCTTTGCTGGATTAATCATGTGATCAGAGTATGTAAGGGAGACAACTTCCCGAAGAAGGGAGATAACTCCCACTGACCTCTATCTCTGGGTCGGGCCAGGACGGGAGAGTTGGGTGTGTTGGGGACGGCTGACCGGAAAGTGGCGCAGTGGACAGCGGCCTGATAGTAGACGACACCGACGCTGTGGACATCCGAGACGACATGGACAGTGTCCGGCGACGGAACGGCCGCTGTGGTCTGTCCAAATCCAGGTCGTCATCCTATGGAGCAAAATGTCGCCTGATTACACCGCAAGTAAGTGCATTTAGTATCCTTAGTTGGTTCATCCCTACCATACAACTGGTGCTCACAAGACTACTGCAACACTATGTGCTACAGGTGTTGCAATGTGGCATTCTGTGCAATATGGAAGTGTCTGTTACCATTATTAACTCACAATGAAGACACAAATTTAATTTGATGTCGATTTTAGGAAACAGTCTGCATTGTGTTATGACCATGATGACTACTAAAAAAAATCATTCCAGGATGAGCTTTATGTTAACATTAAACCTTACATTAATTAAATTTCCAGATTTAACATTATCCAATTCAGAGGCAGAACTAAAATTAAATCCTCCAAACACCAAGAAACAACTTACGATGTCGTCAGTTAGGACAATGGCGCTTTCGTTCTCCGACGCCCGTTTCTTCCTCAACTCCACCATCAGCTCTCGGAACTGTTCCTTGAGGTTCTCGATCTTCTTCATGGCATGAGCCTCGTTGTGGGAAAACTTCCGTGCAGAGTGCGACTCCAGCTGTAGCTTCAGGTCGTGCAGTTCCTGCTGCACCAGCGCCATCTGCAGCTGCACCTGCATGTCAAGGGAGACAACTGGTGATGGTGGGAGAACAAAGGGAGACAAATCTTTGACAATGTCAGAATGGACGCAAAGATTTGCTAAATAGAATTAAAATCTACTACTAATTCCAAATCATGGATTTGTAAAAAAGAAATTGAATTAAGAATTTAACCCTCTCCTTGCTGGATTAGACAAAGGCACAGCTCTTTATGGCATCTCCGGTTGCCTCCAGCATGGACATACCTCCAAGTGAGCTAGCATTACAAAACCTGGTGGAAATACAAGCAGTACATATGCATGCAAGCCATGATATGAGTGAAAACATCTTGAAAGTGGCTTTAAACCTCAAAAACCAGTATGGACAGGGTTAAAAGTGCATAGAGATTCTTTGCAGAGCATCTAGCAGCTATACAAATAAATACTTAGTACATAGGTAATTTCTTTGTTAAATTTATTTATTACTGAGTATTTATTTATTTTTATGCTTATTTATTTATTTCTAAAATATTTATATATTTATTTATTTATTTATTTATTTATTTATTTATGTATTTATTTATTTATTTATTTATTTATTTATTTATTTATTTATTTATTTATTTATTTATTTATTTATTTATTTATTTATTCATTCATTCATTCATTCATTCATTCATTCATTCATTCATTCATTCATTCATTCATTCATTCATTCATTCATTCATTTATTTATTTATTTATTTATTTATTTATTTATATATTTATTTATTTATTTATTTATTTGTTGTTGATTTAATATTATTATTATACTTATTATTTGTGTGCTTATTATTATCATTATTGCATAATTGACATACTATCATTGTATTACCCAACATACCATATTTGTAAATCATAAATATAGAAAATAACTACCGTATGCAGAAATGGGATTTTGCCAAATGTACAAATTACATCTTGCACCAGTTGCAATCAGTCAACAGTCCTTATCAGTTAACCCTAAAAAATACTTTCAAACTCTTTTCATTATCTTAAAAGCAAAACAAAAGAACTAACTACATATTTGTTTCCACATTGGTTCGGAAGCAATTCTTTCTTTCTGGCAGTTTTCCAATACTAATATATCAACGTTGCTTTTAAGAATAGAACAATGAAGATAACACTTGTTATACTCTTCAGCTAACCATGTTGGCAATTATCAGCACATATAACACAGCTTTCCTTACAGCCCAAGGGGATGTGGGGGAGGGGGGAAGTTGGGGGAAGTCTGGGGGGTGGGGGGGGGAAGCCAAAAGAAAGCTTGTCTGACTAATGAAGCATGAAATTTACAAGAAAACTGGCGAAAATTAAGTTTTGCTTCAATAGAGTATTAAAGCAGGTGAAAGGAATTAAATCTAATTTTGGAAAGTGCATTAATGTTAACCTAAGCCAAGAAAAAACACATGCCAGCTTCAATATCGGTAATGGCTTTGTGAAAGGGCGATCTCTACTGCTTGTGTCAAAATATAAAGATTATGAAAGATAAATGTGAAAAATATTGTTTATTGCTGGTACCTAAGTGACTATAATGCCAGAAAAATCAATTCAATCTTTAGTGAGATGGAGGAGGGTGTGTGTGTGTGTGTGTGTGTGTGTTTGTAATTGTCAATGATTGGACATAT
>JAUTBT010084874.1:0-12004 GCA_032361225.1 Lepetodrilus schrolli | reverse complement strand
CCCTCGTCTTATAATCGGAGTATAGGTAAAATCGGAAAATATATCTGAAAAAATACAGGTCGTCTTATAATCGGACTGGTCTTATTATCGGCAATATACGGTAAACCTTCTAACAGAGTATTTAGGTTGTGGGCCACTTGAAACAGATCCTTACGACAGAAGAGGAAAAGTCTTAATTCAAGTGATATCCATCTAATCCTCTTACATTGTCACAAGAACCAATAAATGTTAATGCCGTGGCCTAATGGGTCATGTCGTTTAACAGAGTATTTAGGTTGTGGGCCACTTGAAACAGATCATCATGACAACAAACGAAAAGTCTTATTTAAAGTGAGACCCATCTCATCCTTTCATATTATCACAAGAACCAATACATTTTTATGTCATGGCCTAACGGGTATTTGGATAAGCCAGCTTGGAGTTTCCAATACAAACAGACTACGCGTGTGAGTGTTAAAAGTGAAAGCACATGAACAACAGCTGTCTGAGGGGCTGTAGTACTAATAATGCGTGTTTATCATCTATTTTTGTGTTACATGCTTTCTACAACCACTGTAAAGTATTCTGGTGGTTGTGATAAGCATGTTAATGGCATTATACTATAATCTGCTTTCACCTTTGACACGTGCATGTGTATGCTGCACACATTTGAACTTCCGAGCTGGCTTATTACACAGCACACATCCTTAAGCTTTTCACATATTTTCCTGAGAAACAAATAAATTTTTATGTTATGCCCTAAGAACTGTCATTGAATGATAGACCGAGGCCAAGCCAAACATACTCATTTCGTATATGTTTTGCAGCACTTCTGGCCATGGCATGGCCTATCCTCAGCTTAACCTGGGTCAGCCTGAGACACTGGGGAAGATAGATGTTGGCCATGGGACTGGTGGGAGTGGACAGATGAGGCTGACCCCCCTCAGGGCAGTAGTGCTCTATCTTTTCCCCTAGGTCCTCCATCTGGATATAGCGAGTAATACATGAGCACAAGTAGAAAGTTGATTAAGAAAGTTTTTTTCCGTGATGTTGAATGAAACTAAATTAATGAATTAGTGCTTTATCTTGCAGCAGGAATATTTCACCCATATGCGATGATGATGAAATAAAATATAATGTCGTAATAAAGTGTGCCATCGATATAATGACCTTTGATGCTCAACGGATTCGGACAAACTGCAGGGTTCGCTTTGGATTATGATTTTTTTTTAAATAGTTTCAATTAAATATCCATGCGAACTTTTTACCTACAATCCTAGAAGATTTTTAAATTTTGGGGTAAAAAAAATACTTGTATTTGAAAAAATAGAATATATTTGATTTGGATAAACAACCGTTTGAAATTCTTGTTCACTCGATTGCACGAGACCAATGATTTATCTTTCAGGACCGCTTGGCTCCCTAGCAAAGCCTGAGCACTTGCTATTACTTTAGCACAGCTGCGTGACCTCTGACCTGAGCTAGGATTCTCTTCTGTATGTCAAGGTAGGCTGGCAGTGTCTTCTTCAGCACGGACCCCTGGGAGGCCGAGTCCTTCCCACACGAGGCTTCCAGGTCCACCTCCATGATGAGGGACGTCACGAGAAGTTGCTCGCCCTGATTGGACAGACATTCCAGTCCAGACAACAGCTTGATCGCCTCCTGGAACGTGAACGCAAGGTCAGATTAGCAGTCCCACCAGGCCCCGAGATTACTACGAAACCTTTTGAGTACGACTTCATGCACAAGCTCAAATTATATACCTGTATGTATAAAAGAAAAATTAAAATAATACTACTAATAATAATAATAGTAGTAATAGTAATAAAAAAATAAAATAACAATAATAGTAGTAGTAGTAATAATAATAATAACAATAATAATAATAATAATTTAAAAGAAATAATAAATAATAATTAATAATAATAACAACACCATTATAATTAAATGTCCATGTAATGCATGGAGAAAGATACAAATCTATATTACCACCTAGGTCAATGTACACTCAGTTGACCATCTCACCTCCCTGGGGAGTATACAGCACTTCCATAAAACACACCCACCTCCATGAGCTGCCTGGTGTGCTCGAGGTTCTTTCCCTGGATGATGTTGAGTTGTGCCCCTTGCATGGTGAACTCCGCCTGCATCTCCACATCTCCACACGCTTCAGCCTCGGACAGCCCCTCTGCGCAGTACTGCCGACACTCTGCCACGTCCGTCACCACCTTGTTCTCGGAACCTGGCAGTAGGAGTAGTAATGATAATAATGATATTGGTGGAAGTAGTGGTAGTGGTAGTGGTAGTGGTAGTGATAGTGGTGGTGGTGGTAGTGGTAGTGGTAGTGGTAGTGGTGGTGGTGGTAGTAGTAGTAGTAGTAGTAGTAGTAGTAGTAGTAAATAAATAAATAATAATAATAGAACAAATGATAGTAATAATAATAGTAGTAGTAATAATAAATATAACAATAACAATGGTAATAACAACAATAATAATAATAGTACTAAAACAGAATTGTAATAGTAATGTTAATAATGATTATCATGATAAAGATACTACTAGTAATAATAATAACAAGAATGCCTACTACAATAGTAATAGTAACATTAATAATAATAATAATAATAATAATACCACAATAGTAGAAATAGTAGTAATAAAAATGAAAGAATCTTGAAAGTGGCTTTAAATCCAAATGGAAAAAAAAGTAATAAAAATAAATAATAGTAGTAGTAATAATAATAATAATAATAATAATAACTTTTAAATTACATAATGTACTTGAAAACAGTCACACTGATTCTGACCTTTGACATCACCCATGCCCTTGATTTCCAGAATGAGGCTGGTGACGAGAGAGAGGCGACAGTGCAACCACAGACGGGCGTCCAGGCGGGAGCGACTCTGAAAGTCCTGATACTGGAACTGGGTCTTCTCAGAACTGGTCAGTTTGACCTTCTCTACTTGGTTAGGTCGGCGTGACCCATCACAACGACCTTTCAGTGAAGAAGGCCTGCAGGAAGAAGATAAATTATGAATTAAATTTCTTTTAAGATTATATTTTTAAATTATACAATGTATTAGATTTGTATTCAGTATGTGACCTGTAATAAAAGGATAATGTAAAGAAATCAAAAACTTAAGATGATATGAAATATTCAAAATTAAATGAAACAGCCTATAACAAAATTAAATAAGCAAGTTATGGTTTGTCAACGAAGTAAATCAGCAATGAAATTCACAAATGAAAATGAGTAACATAGCACAAATTATAAACTCAAATGGCAGAAACACAACTCACACAAACATTTGCACAAAAGATTGTCATTTTTCTTTCACCTTCACATGAATACCAAATACATTAACTCTTTGACTGTTTTAAAGACAGTGTTTTTTATTATCACACTCAAACGGAGAAAATGTTAAAGAAGATAAGTATTTTCTGAGTCAAGAAATTTCCGAATTAGCCGATAGAACAGAACAGAGGACTTAAATTGGATAAGCAGCTACAGGTATATACTACATGTACGTTACCTTCAGCAAATATTAATAAAACAAAATTCACTATTAAAAGACAAATGCTAAAGCTGTAAAAAGCTAATTGTTGAATTTCACAGTCATTTTTTTTTTTTTGCATGTACACGGTAGTTATATATTAATACATGCAAGGCTCAGGGAGTGTACATGGCATTTATAAATAGCCTACATGATTGATAATTAATATCGCTGGATCTCATTTTACTACAATTTAGACTGATTCTGGATTGTTTCTATTGCAAACAACTAATAATGTATCTATATCTAAATGATAGCTAGTTAGTAATTATAATAAGCATTAAATTTAATAAATTGTTGAAATATTAGTTTGAAAACAAAACAAACAGAAAAGCAGATTTAATGAACAACTGAAATATAAGGATAATAATATCAGGTAGTTAATCATGTTAGTTACCTAAACCAAATTATATTGTCCTATGGTGTTCCACTGAGACCAATGATTGGCTATAAAATGTGCAAAAGATCTTTTGACCATTCCGATTGGTTGCAGAAAGGGTGAAATATGTTTCAATCCCACCGATTGGTTGTAGAAAAAGGGAGGAGATAAGAAAAACTAAGAAAAAAGTGGAAAGTGGTCTGGAAAATTGCTGTGCATGTTTACCTCTGTTGCCATTCTCTGTAATATTCATTGAAATATATTGTAAATATAAACAGAGAAATATGGAAATTACCTACTAGTATTCGATTTTCAGGTCAATTTACATTTTTTTATAATTATTAAATTCCTGAAGAACCTTAAACAAAAGAATAATGAAATATCAATGTATATATGAAAACAAATCATTGTTAATGTTTCAACATTTCACAAACAGAATTTAATTTCAAAACATCCATATTGCAATAAAACTGCAAACATGAGTGTTATTTAACACAATCACTGCAATATTGTACAAAGAGACATACAAAAGCCACAATATAAATGCACCAGAAAGTAAAAATAAATAACTGCAATTCAAAATAAGTATAACAAGTTCAAAAGAAATGTGTAAAATTAAATATAAATATAAAAATAGCCAACAGAAAACTTGGGGATAAAATGTAAATCTAATGAGAGAGGAATTCTAATAGTTTACATCTTAAAAATGTATACACTTGTAATTAAAATTGTATTCAGAAAATGTACAAATTACTATCTAATTAATTTGAAGAAAAATTTATTATCTTTCAAGAAATTGGCTTGCATATATATAGCATAATACACATTTTGCAATAATTCCTGGAATTTCGTAACAATTAACATCAATAACACATACACTAAATGTATTTATTAATTAAAATTACGGTAGAATTAATTATTTTCAAGATTTAATAAATAATGTCCAAAACATTGAGAATATCGCCATTTAAATCGTTACCTTGGTGGAGGTGGGGAATCCTTCTTGGGTTTGAAGAGGTTAGAGTTCTGCAGCAGTCTGAGTGCACCTAGGATGATTCTGGCTGCTAGCGGGGCGTGGTGCTTCTGTCTGGCGATGTCTGCCTGTTCCAGCTTACACAGTACCACCATCTCCAGCTCCGCAGCCGATATCGATGACGTGCCCACTGAAAGAGGAACATCGCGGATTAAGACGTGGAGCACAACTGACCTATGCAACCTATTGAAATGTCCTTCAAGCTTTGCCTTATGTCGAGTTACTACCATAATTACCCTAAAAATCAGAACAGGAGAATATAATGAAATTTGTAGCTGTTCGAAATATTCGAAAAATACGAACATTGAAAATGATCAGTGTTCGTATAATTAGGGACAACCAAATTAAAGTGCAAAATATGGTTGTAAATGAAATGTAAAATTAATTTTATTTTTTATTATTGTTTTGAAAATAATTGTGTTCGAATAGTAAAATTTAGTATTTTTAGTATTTTTAGGGTGCGAAATTTTTTCTTTCTTTCTGCGATTGATTTAAGTGTTCGAACTATTAGAGGGTTCAAATTATTAGGGTAATTACAGTAATCCAGTTACTTCAATCTGAGCCACCAGTGAGCTAGGAATTCTCAGTATGAAATTCAGAGAGAAGTCCACCGGGAACAACTCAAATACACGTTGGGCACAATTGTAATTGAGGACCATGCCGATCCTGGGATTCAAACCCGAGTTGCTGGATTGGGAGTTCAACGTTCTACCCACTGGGCCAAAGGAGTAACCTCTCCGGTTAACACTAGCTGGAGCACCTTGTATAACACCCGGTACATACGATTTATTGTTCTTTTCCAACCAAGTTGGCCAAATAATATCAACCAACCATTTTTGTTGCTCTCAGCATTTTCCACGATGACCTCTGAGATCGTAGAGACCATTTTTTCTGCCCGGGCTAGAATGTTTCTCTTCAAAACATCCAAAGTTATATCCTTCTTGAACATTGTGGAGCTTCCCTTGGTTAAAATTACTTCGCTGCCCTCATCACCTGAAAATACACACAACAGTGGCAGCCCATCATTGACAGTGCTGGCCCCAAGGTTATGAAACATTTTTTTAATACAATTCCATGCTCAAATCAAATCTTGTACTCAAATCCCAATGCAAAATTTGAGTTGGGACATGAAATTGTACTCAAAAAGGTTATTAATCCTGCATCGTAATTTGCATCATTGGGAGACATTTTTTGGGGACATATATGGACACCATTTTGTTTTTCAGTTTTGGGCAAGAGGAAACCTGCAATATCCATAGCGCTGAATGTTGCAGTAAACCTGCGAGCACTGACTGGTATTGACAAGACCAAGGATGCTAACATCATTGCCACTCTACAGACATCGCATCCTATCAAAATCGCGTCAGGAAGGTAACTTTCACGGACATTGATGCCGGGCTCCCGAGGCAGGATTTGAACCTGGAACCTTTGGCTCCTAAGTCCAACATTCTACCACTGTGCTACCACCAGCCCTCATCTGCATGATGTACGGTAGTTTACGTCGATGTCCTGTAAGGGCACCTACCTTCATGTAGAGGACCAGTCACAGACGACATCCTGTGTCTACTCATTCCCAGCAGCGTGTTCGACGTGAGTTTCTTTGACTTGGACTTATCAACCTCGTCACTGAAATGTTTTCGAAAATCTTCAGAAAATCTGTATCCTTTACATTAATATTGATTATTACTGAACCAAAATTAATTAAGGGCCAGTAGGCGTTTTAGACATAGAAATTTAACTCAATATTATTTTAATAGTAACAAAGTTATCTTGGGGCCAGATTCCTCAAGCCAAATTCTGAACTTTGGCTCTTATGTAATCTTGTCGAGTAAATTTACATTTTTGAAATATATTATGTTATATATTTATAAAGAATAATATTAAATTTGACTTACATTAATTCTTCTGCTGGAAGAACTGGGATAGTGTTGGCAATGGCAACAAACAGATGTGCCTGGACAATAGTCAGGTGACATGTCATATGAGGCCCATACAGGGTTGACAGGCTGGATGAGAGTCGCTTGTCAAGCACAGTCTCCAGTACCTGATGATAACAAAACCTCTATTATGCCCCTCATATGGTGCACTTTCTGCAGATGTTCTGCATCAACAAAGAATTACATGGATCAATTTCACATGCATTTTTAAACACTGTCTAACATGTGTGTGCTGCCTATATGCAGATATGCAGACACATCCACATTAATTTCCTTGCTAACATTATTTTAGTACAGTTTTACAGTACTGGCGAATCCACATTAAAATACACCTAGCTACGTGCGTGATGAGTATGTATTTCAAATTATTACTATTTTCATTTTTCTTTTTATTGTAGATCCACTTTCAAGATTATTTAAGTAACAACACCTGTAGCCCATAGTAATGCAGTAAACCTACAATCAACAGCTGGCTCTGATGAACCAGGGATGATAGCTGCACTGTGACCATAAAGATAATACATCCTACTATGACTGCATTTGAAAGGGTGAGTGAGTGAATTATTGTTTATTACGTCACAGCAGGAATCTTTCACACACATGTGACGAAAAATATTTAATTATACTATAAGATGGTTTCAAATGAAAAGCAGCATGAAACATGGCAAAAATTGATTAAATCGAAGTAGATGGTAGATGACAGGGGTGTGAAACCAATGATGGGCTGAAAATGATGCAATATATCATTAACTTGAAAGAAAATTTCTATGGAAATTGATACCAGGTTGAAATGGCAGGTTTGAACAAAGGACCTTCGATTCCTACAAGTCCAACATCCTTCCATTGACAGCATTATGCTATCACCAGCCTCTTGCATCAATCAGGATAATTTCAGATGGAAAACTGATGAATATTTTGGACACCTGTAGCTTTAGATTTAGCAGTTAGCTTTAGCAGCCATAACTTTAGCAACCGTAGATTTGGCAGGTGTAGCTTTGACAGCTATATAGCTTTAGCAGCTATATAGCTTTAGCAGCTATAGCTTTAGCAGTCTTAGCTTTAACAGCTTAACTTTAGCAGCTGTAGCTTTAGCAACTTACAAATATATGTAAAATCCAAGTTTCAAGAGATCTGGGCCTGAGATTACGAAACTGTTTGAGTACAATTTCATGCTCAAGCTCAAATTTTATATGGCGATTTGTGAAGAAAATTTTGGGTAGAGCATGAAATCATATTATTTAAATGTTCGTAATCTTGGGGCCTGATACACTTCACACATATAATAATAATAATAAAATGGACATTTATATAGCGCCAATCGCCACACCATAAAGGTACGCTCATAGTGCTTACGTAAGTTAAAAATGGGAATAAAGGCAAAAGAAAAAGGGGAAGTTCGCGAAACAGATAAGTTTTTAGGTTTTATTAAAAACAGTCCACAGAGGGAACAAGGCACAGTTCAATTGGCAAGGTATTCTATTTTACAGAACCAGTTGCAGAAAAGGAGTGGCAACCAAACGATAATGCAAAAAGACATGGCCGTACCTTGAGGTTGATCACGTCTTTGAGTGGCTTGGCCGTGTTGAAGCACAGTGTGGTCATTCTGGACTCCACCTGTCTGAAGTTGCTGTCCCCGGGGTGTGGAAGCCTCTCCCCATGCAGCAGACGCTGGAGGGTGATTATGGCCTCCATGAAGAGGCCCAGATCGGTCAGGATGCGGACCTTCAGGATGCGACTGTCCACCACGCGCTGCAGGTCGCGGCAGATGAACGTGATGAAATATTGGTACAGCGTCAGGATTGGCAGCACCTGGAGGACATAAAGGGAGATCATTGTTTGTATTTTTTTTTTTTAGGGGGGGGATCATTTTAGCAGACTTGTACAGGGTCAGGATTGGAGCAACTTCAGAAAAAAAAAGAGAGCGAATTCAGGTGTCTGGAGATGGACAACACATACACAAAAAGAGAGGAAATTAATTTCTATAATATATAGCTTTTTGTTTCATTTAACAGATACAACATAAATGATTGGAAGACCGTGGTAACATGCAAAATGCTGGTAATTCCACTAATGTAGTTATTGTTATGTTCTAACAGAAGATGCATACAGGGTCAGAATGGTAAGAATTAACATGGAAAACATAAAAGGGAGGTATTTAAACTTTATTCTTGTGACATAGTTGTATTTTCCATCATTTTAACAAACAGATAGTCAGAATATTATTGAATGGACCTGAAAAATGTAAAAACGATGTATATTATTTTGCAATATATTGTTTATTATTAAAACGTTTACTAGTGTTGAATCTCAATGACACAGGGATGAAAACTATTTCCCAACTTACGAAGAGATTGTGGTTTCCCCTGGAGAGCTCTTCGGTGACCCATCGCAGTGCTGACACAAGATGTCTGCCGTCGCAGCGGAACCTGTCAGACAGGAAGTCGATGCCCGGAACCAGGTTGGTGACCTCGCACCCCTCCCCGACCTCATACATGGCATAGTCCCTGTCTGCTGTGGGGTGGGGCAGGGACGACCGGAACAAACCCTGGACAGTGGAGGAGACAATGCATGAAATCTTATAGAAAGGGAAGATAATTTATATCTGAAAAGGGGAGACAACTTATGATGCATCTGGAAGGGAGAATTTATGATAATATCTGAAAATAATTTATGTGGAAAAGGGAGAATTTATGATAATATCTTGAAATAAATTTATTTGGAAAAGGGAGACTTTAGGATATATCTGGAAAGTTGGTTGGTTTGATTTGGGGTTTAAAGCCACATTCAAGAATTTGTTCACTTAAATCATGGCTTGCATGCATATGTACTGCTTGTACTAGTCTGGATTTCCACCAGTTTTTATAGTGCTAGCTCACTTGGAGGTATAGCATGCCGCAGATAGAACATGAATACCCCACTCACACACAGTATATTGACTCCGAGCCAACCAGTACTTGTTTTACCCCTTTAATGCTGGATTTCCACCAGTTTTTATAGTGCTAGCTCACTTGGAGGTATAGCATGGAAAGGGAGTCAAGGGAGTCACTGCATAAAATGAACGACTAATTTTTGCTTAAAAAGTGAAAATCCATTAAACAGCAAAACTGTTTTGTCCTAGCTATAGCAAATATATCATTGATGTTAAAACTGATGGCACTTCTCTTCAGCAAACTAGTAAAAGACATTTTTTTAAATGATTGTTTAAGAAAAATATTTTCTTACCTTGAATAGAAACCCAGACAAGAAACAGCATTCCATTCTGAGATCCAGGTCTGAAGTCAACACGTATCTATAGAAAGGAAACATGTCACAGTTACATCCTTCACGTGATTGTCATTAACAGAACCTTGGTTAAGAGGACCTTGTTATTCCATGGGATTCAAACCCATGTTGAATGGATGTGAGCCCAACATGCTGGTGACTTATACAGCAATTAGAGTTAAACCTACTAGCCATAGTTTTATATCATAGAGGGCTAGATGTTTTAAATTAATATAAAAGAAAAGCAAATGCTGGCAAGATACAATCTCTGATGGGCAGACAGATATACTGTAACATTCCTATTAAATTGTACATGAAAAGAAAAATTCTCTTAAATATTTTTATACTGTAACACTCTTATTAATTTGAACATGAACAATATAAGTAACTTTTTAGCTCTTCAAATTATTAATAAAATTTAAATAATTAAAAATTATAAGTGTTCCTAAATATTTTTAGTGACAACCAAATAATTTATTTAATGAATTATATGAGTATAGTACACACATTTGTAAACAAAGATAAGAAAAGATAGTAATGAAATATTTAGAAATTAGAATTAGACCAAATTCTTTAACAAATTTTTAGGCTCTCAAATAAATAATATTCAGCAAATATGGTGTTCGAACTATCAGAGTGTTTGAATTAATAGGAGAATTACAGTAAGAGAATGATCAAAATGGTGCCCGTACTGAGCCAGGTTTGATGTCAGGATTCCTCCCAACACACAGCCCCAGAGTCCGCATCTCTTCAGCAGTGCCTGGCTGATGTCTTCAGCCCCCTTCAGCACGGTCCTCCAGGTGTGCAGGGCGTCCGTTGTGCCCAGGACAATGTCCAGTGAGTCTGACCAGTACTTGTATGCCCCTCGGACGTTGCGGGTGTGGAACAGGATGTTGCCCAGTTCCTTCATTGCCTGGGCTGCCAGACCCTTCTGGTGCTTGGCCAGCAGCATGTCTGTGTGAAAAGAGGGATATAGGAACTACAATAGACAAATTACAATATTTGTGGGTTATACTAAATTCTTTGTTCCGTCATGGCCTGGGCTGCTAGACCCTTCTGGTGCTTGGCCAACGGCATTGTCTGTTTGCAAAAGAAAAGAACTAAAATTATAATTATTTTGGTTATAGTAAATTCTTTGTCCCTTCATAGCTTGGTAAGGTGAGACCCTTCTGGCCCTGAGAATACGAAACTTTTTGGAGTTTGATTTCATGCTCAAGCTCAAATTTAATATGGGGAATCGTGAACAAAACCTCGAGTTGAGTTTTTACTCAAGTTACAACACTGAGTCAATGAGAGAAATTTCAGCTGAGCAAAATCTCACTCAAGTTTGTTTCGAGAAATTGGGGCCTGGTCTCTTGACGGCGATGTACCTATGGTCTTCTCGTAGGAAGAGATGACAGTCCCGATCTGGGACTGTGGGACAGGCGAGGTCTGCACATCGCTCACAGACAGGAAGTCCTCCATGCTGAGGTCAGGGGGCATGGTGGGCTGCGGGCGGGCAGTGGTGGGCACGAAGTCTACCTTGGAGGGTGACTTACAGATGGCACCATCGGTGGCTGGAACAACAGGAGAGGAAAATACTTGTCATCAAGTCATTCTTGTATGTGATACATGACATCTAGTAGGAAACTCTTTTTTAAACTGTCATGATAGTGACGGTATGGAGAAAAATACATTAAATGTAATATTTCAACTAGTTAGGGCAGCATGCAGATGGCCACAAATAGTGATTAAGAAAGCTAGTAGGATTTTATTTATTCATTCATTCATTCATTCATTCATTTATTTTATTATTTATTTATTTATTTATTTATTTATTTATTTATTTATTTATTTATTTATTTATTTATTTATTTATTT
>JAUTBT010084873.1:0-12005 GCA_032361225.1 Lepetodrilus schrolli | reverse complement strand
AGAATACCCATACTAGGATTGTAAGGAACATGAAGGAAGCTGTTAATATTTAATATCCGAATAAAGTAACCATACTTTGTAATAATAAACTACTGGAATGCTAGTTCATGACCCACTTCATCTAACTGTTGACACATGTTTTAGTAGAAACGTTGCAATCTCCTCGGGCAAGTACCTCTATCTGATAATAAGGGATGCACCATTATCCACACTTATGATCAGAAGTCTGCCTATTTATATAATATTTAATTAGCACCACACCTACTCAAGACCCGTTAATGTATTATGACAAATACGAAAGATATACTGTCTGGCATTAACATATAATTAGTTCAGGATACACTACTCCGTGTCAGATAAACGGCTGCAGATACACTACTCCGTGTCAGATAAACGGCTGCATATATGCTGTGCATACACACATACCTGTACTGTATGTATATAATTGAAGATCGAAGTTGATATACTATCATGTTTCGTCATATTGATAAAATTCGGGACCATGATGCAATCCTATTCAAAATATTAACAGTATTAATTACATAACGATTTGTTGTGTATATCTAACGTAAGTATGTATGTAAATCTATCACCCAATATTGGATTCCATAGTACATGTATATAGATATCGCTAGTAAAGAAGATCGAGCGATTTCTTCCAGCTTTGCAATTAGGTCACACTGCCAATGCACAGCAGATTAAAACCCTCACAGTAAAATATTTATGAAGTGCTATTTGTGTTCTTAAATAATTTAAGAATGATATTGAGTGATAAATATAATCTCAGCTTCGTGTCTTTGATATTAAAGATAACACTCGTTGATAAAAGTAACAAAAAGCCTCGGATATATATTACTTTTACAAATCGTGTTGATACACAGGTATTTGATTAAAAAAGATACTTGGGTAATATTGTATTCCGTACAAATAAATATGAGTGCCTTCGTGCTTGTATTTTTATTGTTGTTGTTTTTTAATTTTTGTATTAATTATCGATTCGTGCAGGAGTGCGGGCGTGTGTGCATGCATCATGCACGTACGACGTGTAGGCTATTCACGCACGCATGTGCATGTAAGTGGCGCAGAGTGGCCTGATAAGGAAGTAGGGGAACGTCATCAATAATGTCGACTAGCTTATTGTTGACAAAGTTGACGCGTGACGTGCATAGATGAGTATATGTGCTGGTGACACAATAGAGAAACCCAATCTCCAGAACAGAGTGCAATAGGCCAGTATCTATATGTACTGACACAACACAGGAATACATAGTACGCTGTATACATCGCCACGCATGGATATACGATGTATGGGCCTAACTGACTTAAAAACGCATAGTAAGGGGAAATATAAGATGGATGATGCAAGAACGTGAAGACGTGTATGAAGTAAACAAGACGTATACGTATACGTGTACAAAGCAATCGTATGGTAGGCCAATATTAATCTAAGCAGGATTGTTCCTCGTGGGCCATGTAGAATAACTGACTATGCACTAATAGACCTATGGTATATCTAAGATGTGTGCAATGTTTTTTAAATGTTTAATTCGCACTCATCATGATTCTAACAAGAATTACTTAATAAAAACGTCTTTGTATTCTGGAAACATACTTGACAATAGAAGTCCGTCCTCTTATGTTCGGCCACTTGGTTATATGTATACCTAATATAGTATTTCACAAATTTCAGAAGCAGTTCATATGTACTAGTCCGGAGGCTTAGCAACATTTCATGCACTTTTTGATACAAGCATGAAATTTGGCACACAGTTACTATACCCCATAGTGATATATTTCAAAACGGGACCCCAGCTGGATTTGGCCTCGGGCGACCATGGCGGCCATCTTTAAAAATGGCTGACATGCTAATCTCCATGTCTTATATCTTAGTTACTAATAAAGATAGGGACTCAATTTTAGCGTCTATGCCCATGTTTTCAGGGTCAAGGAATCCAAATATAACAAAAAGTTCAAGTATCTTTCATTTTGTTTTCCAATATGGCAACCATTTAGAGTAAAGTTTACAATTTTCGCAATATCTTGGTTAAACATAACGATATAGACTTATTGTTCGTGTCCAGAGGAATTATCTTAGACACTGAATTCTAATTTCACATGTTGGTGGATAAATATAGTCTATGTCTATTATTCAGATTCATAATAAGTAACAGAAAATGGAAAAATCGTAAACATTGTGTTGACAATTGAGAGGAGTATCCGTTTTCTCTGTGAATAAATAACAGATGAAAATATACGTGACTTGTGTCACAAATGTATTTGCATACTACTGGATTGTAGTTTAACATTATGATACTGTGAGTGTGTTTGTATAACAATGCAATAATTATTCAGATTCACATTAAAGAATATAACAGAATATGACAAAACCAGTGAAGTTGTTTTCCCCATTGTGTTAGACATAGATTAGAGTACTATTAACTATTTTATTTGTGAATGAGTAATAACAGATGAAACGTTGATATTCAATTATGCATTTGGCGGTGCTTAATACAAATTAGGCATTTGGTGGTGCTGGGCGTGTACAAAGCATGAGTTAGTAGTCTTCTAATCTTGTATTAGATTGGCATCAGTTACCATATTCTTTAACTGGATGGTCTTACAGAGACATGATATTATCATAAGAGTGATAATCTCCACCGTAAAGAGAACATTCTACATTGTGCAATAAAGCGCGAGAATAGTGACAGCAGCCATGAGAAGCCTATGAAATTTGTATGACAGAATATATTGATGTTTGATCATACCGATACCCAGTGATACCACCTATCTCTTCAGAAACAACCGTAAAATAGGCCTTAAGCCTCCGGACTAACGCAATCCATGGCTATAACAACGGCACCACACATTGCCGTAACTTTCTAACCATGTGGCCGAACTGAACAGAACAGAATGTTATTTTCAAGTATGACTGTACAATTAATAATTTGCATGTCACAAAGTAAGGATAGACGGATAGTTTATAGAATCACTAAAATGAATCGAGTAAACACGTGGACATTTTTGTTAAGTTTCATATAAATAACAAGACATAAGGCTAATGAATTTAGAGCTATGTTGACATGTACAGTATTCTGGTAGATATGAGTATCTTATTACTCGTAAAGGGAAGGGCATATTATCATGACATTCGTTTACCACCGGACACCGGACACGCGAGCGGTGAAGTAAACAAGCGAACACCGTCTGGTATTAATGAACCAAGGATGAACACTTCCCTGCAATAGTTACACAGACAGCTCATGATGATGATCGATAGGTAAATTCTGGAAACATTAAACCCGGGACTCCATGACGGGTTCAAACTCGGTACCTCACTAGGCTTTGACAGCTCCGAGGATAGACGATCTAGCACCAGTCTCAGACATCCGCCGGATGGAGGAAAGTTCATACTCCCATTTAAGACAACTGGATTATGACGCATTTTAAGTGGTCAGGCCAGTTATCACAAATAACTAAGACAGTTGATTGTTCGTATGTCCATTTTAAGATAGCGAGATGGTCACATCTCTTAATTGGCGGTGTAACACCTCTTGATCGGCAGGCGCGAGTTCGCAATTAATCAGCGTGTATGCTTACTACCTGTTAATCGACCATTGATTTGTTTGTTGATGATGTATACTGGAGAACAATTACAAACACATTTCTAGTGTAAATTAATTTATTACAAGTTACTTATCTATGTATAGTTGACAACACATAATGTTCATGCTTTGATGGACACATCCTTCAAGGTGCGTTGTCACGAGGATTAATATGTACAAGTTATCATCTGCCATTTGGTTATTAGGCGTGTCTCGTCATTTTTTTCAACAAGATTAATCTTCAAGTATAGTACAAATAGGCCCAACAAGACTAACCTTCTCTTCGCACATCGTACTCTAATATTCATATCATTCGTAATCTTAATTGATTATAAAATTATCCCAAATAAGCCAGTAAGATGATTTCCCGTATGTCTCATTTAAGACAGCGGATAATTACACCTTCAAGGTTGAGCAAATTTGAAGCTATGTGATATTACATAGAGGCGCTAGCAAGGACAATTAATTTGCTGATAAAGAGCTGCATGTACGATGTATAAATGAATGAATCAACGAATTAGTGCTTTACGTCGCAGCGGAAATATTTCTCTATACGCGACCATTACAATGTTATTTAATAAAATAATTACTAATTACGGATTCAAGAAAATAAAATAAGCATAAATAACATGCCAAAAAGTTTTAAATAAAATATAAATGTACGATGTATGCATACCGTTCTTTCACCGTTGTCAGCATTATTATACATGTGCCTCGGGACTCAGCTTCAGTTTATTCTGGAACTGCACATTAAATTAAAAAATGAAGTGTAATAGAAGATATAGTACGACTGAAAATCGCAAGTAATCATAGACAAGTCCTACCACAAGTCATGGGTGGTCTTAGATGATCGTGGGTAGTCGCACGACCGAATTCGGTCGTAGGGAGGTTTTTAATCATGTTCCAAAATCTGGCTGCGGCTAAATTGGTCGTACCTGGTCATAGCTAGGTTATCAATAGTCGTACGATGGTTGTGCTAAAAGTCTTGGGTGGTCTTAATTACGTGGTCGTGGTTCATCACGGCTTTCGAGTCTCACGAGTCTTATTGTATTTAAATACTACTAAAACTACCATCAATGGTATGTGTTTCCATGGTCAGATATGACTAAAAACAAATAATATTAACATTTCCAATAACTAAGTTGGGGAAAAAAACAGGGGACGCTTAACTTTTCCAGGTGTATACATTGTTTGAAATGAAAAAGAATTGCTTATGTATATGGGAATTAACAAACATGGGCAGATTCAGAATTTGGAAGAGCAGTGGTTAACAAGCGCTAATTCGCGTGTGCATATGTAGTGTTCACTTTGATAATATTACATCGAGTGTAGGTAAAGTAGATGAAAATACATGTAAATAGAGATTATTAACCGAGTGTCTTTAGATATCGTCTATATCCTGCACTTAGGGATAAACTTTGTATTAGACGAGCTTCAGCGATTATCCCTGAATGCAGGATATAGATGATATCTTAAGACATGAGGTTAATAATCTCTTTATCATCTGTCAAGCTTAAATATCTCTATAAGAAGAAAACATCAACGTATGAATCGACATTTTAAAGTTACGCGTAGGAATACATGCAGGTCAGTAAATTGTAAACCGCTTCACTCATTGATAACTACACCAAAGGAAAATAACAACTTTAAAAACAATTCGAATTTTTATTAAAGATTTTGAATATATTAAATCTAGTCGGTTAGCACATAGTCTCCGATCATAATTGTCATTTTGTTTACTATTTCCATACAGTAGCATTTATAAATAGTAGTATGACGTCACCTGAAAATGACGTCATGTGAAATTAGCTGCTATTTTGCATAGTTATTAGTCAGGCAAGGTAGCATGATACACGAAATATCTGTATACGCCCTTGTTCTGGTTGTTGTTGGTAACATTTGTATAAATACTATATTACTTTATATGTATGCACATAATATTTGGCAAAATTCAACAAATTATTTAGAAACAAATTGCAAAAACAGTGTAAATAATGTTCATATTCAACTTTCCATTAGATGATAAAATCTAATATCTGATTAGATATATCTATCATAGTAGTGCATAGTCCTCTTAAAGTACGGTAACAATATCGAGAGTAGCTTATGGTCAGCAGAGATATATATACCCTGAATTGCAATACTCTACCTACATTGTAATACTACTAGATTAACACCCCAATATGCTCTTCATTCGACAAAGCAATTAGTTCTTAATGTCATTCTATAACAAGTCTACTTACAAAACTGAATACATTTCGGACCATTCAGTGTAGATTTGTGTGACATTTCAGTTCAACCATTATTACAATTTCGGTCGATCAGTTATTACAATTATGGACACTTGGTATTACAGTTCATGTCAACATTTTCAGGTATTACGATCCAGTAACATTTTATTACAATTCAGGGCAGAAGTTACAATTTACGTCGAATTTTCCAATCCATAGCTCTGCACGTAAGGTTACAGGAATAGTGAATGAATTACAGTGTCACGCATGTAGATACAGCGTAAATTTGCATAGGTAAAGCATGTACAATGGATATGCAAGGCCTCAATTGGCCGAAGCAACATTAAGACATAACATTTTGCTTCTAAAAAGTTGTTTTATATATATATATATATATTTATTTATTTTTTATTTTTTATTTTCTCCTTTAACAAATAACTCAAATAATTGACATGCATATACAAGATTGGTAGATGGATACATACATACAGATGCACATATTCACATATTAGCATAAGCGCACGCACAAACACAGACATACACACCACACAGACACACAGCCCCTACAATAATATTGCATACGTAAATTATTTATACAATAACCTTCTTGCGACACATTCTTCTGACAGTAGAAATATATGTATCATTATTTAATAGAGTTTGTAAATCGATAATGTTGACAGTATTTGTAGACCAGGAGTTATTGAAGAAGTTAGGTAGTTCCTTTGAGCGTATGTCATCATAGAAATTGCATTCAATTAGGAATTGAACGCAGAATTTACAAAGACGGTCAGTAGTGGAAATGGTTGGTTTACGAAAATTACCTGTTTATATATTTAACTTAAGCGAACCACATCTAGGTGAAGCTGAACTTGATATTTTATAGCGTGCTTAATTCTGTTTAAAAAAGTATATACGTTCTAAGCTTAGGCATTGCATGTACACATCTGTACCAGTTTGTTTCATCCACAGCTGCTAGCTCAATGGTTATATGTTTAAGGACCCAGGAAGATGATATACTGTTTGAGTTTAAGATGTTACTTACTCTTGGGCCACGGAAAATACGTGATAATTGGTTACTCTCTACTCTGTACCTTATCACACATTGCTAGTAATACAATGTTATTCTTGAATGGCTCCCAGTCTAGTGTATTTATGGTAAATCAGCATTGTATAGTGCAGACAACCATACACTTGTTATTTTTACTTATAACAATGCTCAGAACATATTGTCAGTATGTTCTTTCATGTGGTATGGAAGGCCAATACAACCTGATCAGCGAAGCTTATGACACCAATCAATCAATCAATATATTCATACCGTACTATTCAAACACTTTAGTAAGACCAGCGACATTACAATTTTAGTATCAAAGCATATCCGTTGTCTTCACGTAGCATACTTGCATGCTGGTATAGTTTTACCATTGGATTGTAGTGGCTTTGGGTGGCGATTTTGCTGAGTTTGAGCAGTATACCTACTTCAGACAGGATGAGTACCTATACCAAACAGGTGTATCGATAGTACCCACGTGGAACCACTGGCGCGGCCTAACTCTACAGGACAGTTATACATTTTACGTTTATGTCCTCGCTATAGAAACGATTGCAAAGTCGATGTCATATGTTATTGAACGGTTCATATTATTCGTGTTGTAATATGATACTTTCACCACTGTACAAGTAATATTAGCATTAGGACATTTCCAGGAGATGATGTTTCTAACATTTAAAAAAAAAAAAAAATAGATGGTTCCATGTGTTGCATATGACATTCTGTATACATGCAATACTTGATTATTACGGACATAGTACCAGCCGGTGCTCGCTGGTTTAATTCGCCATGCAACAATCAGCGCTACGGATGTTGCGGTTTTCCTTCTGCCCTATAAACTGACAAGCCATGATATAAGTGAAAAAATCACACTTAATGACATCAGTACGTCAGGATAATATACGAATGTGAATGCTTTTGGAGAGGTGCAAGTATCTCATTGATTACTGTGATGTTTAACAGCAGAACAATGAGAACATCATCCCCACTAGGGGCAAGCACCCCCGACATTAATGGCATCATAATGCAATTATATATAGTAAACTAGTATAGCAACTGTCAAGGCTAACTATAGACATTGCATGTCTTCAGAATGTCTTACGGCTCAAGCACCGATTTCAACTTACCTAATAATTTTCCTTTTCGACATATTGTCCACTTTTATCATCCCACCATATGCGTGACGACAACTGTACGACACAGGTTTCACTAATACGCCCAGATATACCCATACGTGGTTACCATGGTCAGGATAAGTAACAATCTACCTTACCTGCACTCAAAGGATATCTTAGAGACTCTACAAAATATCACAGTCAACGAACACAACAAATGTTTCTTAAATAGCATATAGAATTATGAATATAGCCACGCGTGGATTGTCTACAATTCTGTATCTGTCTCAAGGAGATTCCAACACGAACACGCTGACAATGCACAGTAAGCCTAGCGTATAAAGTAAAGAGCATTTAATAGGATATATATCCTATTAAATGCTCTATATATAATAGGGGTAACTAGAATGGTTATATACAAGTGAAGGCGGGCTAGATCACGGGGCAAGGATATAATTCCCGGTGTTCCCAGAGTCTGATTCAGCTTTGAACATTTACACAGATTGAGGGCCATGTATACTTAACACTGAAATCACTCCGTCTGGATATTAATTCATATTTGCTAGAGATTTGTGTGCGCGGCAACACCGGACATACAAATTGGACAAGACGCCATACCACCCACCGAGGTAGTAAAAGTGTGCATGAATACAAATATATAGTAGGTTTAATTCATAACGATACGAACTAGTTGCACGCCATTGAGAAAATGCCACGTCGCCTGATATCGGTAGGTTAGTCCATAGCTATCCATATATCATTATATTATTATGAAAATGATATACCATTAAACAGGTTTCTGCCGTCGACTGTTCTATATAGAGTTCGCTATAGAGAGTAACTTTGCACATGTTCCATTGTCTGTGCCCTCGTGTCTTTGCATTTTCTGCAATATGAATGGAGTTTTGTTCCAATTGAAGTGGGTTCCATGCAGTTTAATTGCAATCTAAATTTATATCACTACTCTCTCTAGTAGGAAGTAATAGGCACCATTCAATGTGGAGATGTTAGGTCACTTGTGCTACAGTCCATCCTTGCCTTTTGCCAATTCCTGACATGATTTACATGCCTTTTGATGAAGATCTAGGTATATGCATTGGTAGCACTCGATTGGGCTGATAAAACGGCTAGCCGCTATACGAGCGGCGTATGCCGGTAAGAGCGGCGAGAAGTACAAAACGAGCTACTGGGCGATTTAACAGCGGCATATGCCGGTCACGTGATAGTACAAACAAGTGTTGCGCCGGATAGTAGTAGTAGTAGTAGTGTAGCGATGTACGCTACTATGGAGGAACTGTTACTGAGTGGTGAGGACGAGTAGTATTTGAGAGATAATTACAACAATAAAAAAGTGAAAACGCATGTATTCTCATCGTGGAGCCTAATAATAGTGCCCTACAATACTAATACGAAAATGTGATGTATCTACATGATCATAAATATGTTATTTTTCCGGATTAGATTTGTTTGTGCACTGTGATGTACTAAACTACTGGACAGTGGACACGACGTCCAATTATTCCTCACAATTAAGAAATATTTGTTGTATATAAAGCAAAATATTCATACATATATGTCATAAACATACAAATTATTATTATTTTTCGACGAATGGTCTAGCTTATACAAACTAGAAACCTTTCACTCCCACTTCCCGCCATGTCTGCTGTGCTTTCTCGCCGGTCTGGTCGGTTGTCTCTAACCGGCGCAATCGGCATACCCCGCCTGCGTAACTCGCAATAATATTTTTTGCAATCAAGCAGTACACCGCCTAGACGGGTCAAGCGGCATACGCCGCTTCAGTTTGCCGCCCTCCCAATCGAGCGCACCCATTGATACACCAGTTTTCCATTAACAGACGCTCAAAGTAACCTATTTTACATGATAAATTATAAAGGAAAACAACTGTGGTATGCCCCCTATGCAGCAAAATAACCAACGATAAATACGTTACATACTACTAGTAAGTGGACCAAGAGAATAACGATAATAATCGTCAAGTATGTGTGAAAGATTCCCGCTGTGACGTAAAACAATAATTCACTCACTAACGAAATAAACACTATGCAATAATGCATGAAGTGCAATACGAAGACGTGGTATACTAGTACTCTCGGCAATACATTGATAACGCGCCACGTTATCAACTTAAATATTGATTTCATTATATCGTATTACCATATTGAGGATTTATTAAATATATATATATTAAATATTATATTAAAGTTCTAACACCTATCATCCGTTAATTTGGTATTAAATAAAGCCAGTATTGTCTAAATCTCCAAAGTAGTGGATGGGCATTGTAGGAAACCCTCAGTATGAAGACCATATCCTTTTTACTGCTCATGATAGCTGTCTGGACTCTAACAGATGCTCGGATGATCGATACACACGGCAGAGAGTATTTTCCGTGAGTAGAAGATAGCAATGATTTACTTGTTCTCGCTGACTTGATTTTGTACCATGGACAGTGTACTTACAAATATTCATATAGTAACTAATTTTCATTTTTCACCCAAAAATATTTTCTTACCTAAAGTCTAAACGCTATAAATTGGTTTAATGGTCAATCTAGTTAGCATAACCTCTGGGTTCTTGGGGCTCCGGGTGCACTGCCCGTATCACCAGGTCATACTGTGGCATTACTGTAGCCATAATAACTGGCTGGTGGGCATTGCCCTTGTTGGTACTCCGAGGCGGGTGGGCATTGCCCTTGTTGGTACTCCGAGGCGGGTGGGCATTGCCCTTGTTGGTACTCCGAGGCGGGTGGGCAACAGGA
Source organism: Lepetodrilus schrolli (assembly GCA_032361225.1). Lineage (NCBI taxonomy): Eukaryota > Metazoa > Mollusca > Gastropoda > Lepetellida > Lepetodrilidae > Lepetodrilus > Lepetodrilus schrolli. Next base: position 1,221 of record JAUTBT010084873.1, on the reverse strand, counting down.
TTGTCGAAACTAAATACATAAACATGGGAACAAGAAAACAAAATAGAAAAGAAAAGAAGAAATTTATCCTTTTCATCATCTTCTTCAGATTCTACTGAATCAAACTCTTCTCAGTTCACATCCACCTAAAAATGTTGGCCTCGCTTTATATATTACAGCAACCCCTTCAGTTCTTTTAGCAGAAACTCCTTTCTTCACTGCTAAAACCTTTCATGCCATGGCGGGTACCGCGAACGTCAAGCGTATTCGTGATGGCTCTCTCCTCGTGGAGTGCAACAGCCATCATCAGGTAAAGAACCTTCTTGGTATCAAACACAATGCTACCATTCCAGTTCTGTTGGCTCCTCACGGGTCGTTAAACACATGTCAAGGAATCATCCGTACTAATTACCGTTGCTTGCAGTCCATGTCAGAGGATGAGGATGTGGCAGAATTGAAGTCGCAAACCAACTCTACTGTTAACCGTTTTTTCCATCAATGAGTGAGAACACAAATAAAAACAAACACATATGTTATTTATATAAACACTGCGGCTCTGCCTTCAGTACTAAAGGCGGGATGTGTCAACATCAGGATAGAGGTATTCGGCTCCAGAAACTGCAAATCCCGCAGTCATTCGCCGTTGCTGTTCTAAGGAACTTGATGGTGAAAACTGCGACCGTTCTTCGAAACAGTGCACTGGTTGAACCCAGGCATCCAACATCGATCGAATTAAGTATGAACGCAACGGTATATCCCCTTTTCCGAGGCCAGGAAACTAGTCCGCAACAGATCTTCCCCTTCATAAGCACCTCCAAAGATTTCCTATTCTGTAAAACCACCTACAACCCAACCGTCTTCTTCTTCAATAGCTTATCCAGCTATGTGTTCTATGGCTACCAGTGTGGCTTCACAATCCTCTTGATCAAGTCAAACATCTTCATCTTCTTCACACTCATCTTTGTATTCATCTTTGCATCGCTCAGAGGGTAAAGCCAACAGGCATGTGAAGGTATAATCGGGTCACCCTCACAAAGGTGGATCAGGATCCGATGAAATTGTACAATTGGTATTCATCTCTTCATGAGATGGATCTCGATGTAACACTCCCATAATTTAAATTTAAAAAATGAAATTGGGGTTTAGAGTCGCTTTCAAGATTCTATCACTTATATCACGACTTATCAGTTTAGGGCAGGAGGAAACCCGCAACATCCGTAGCGCTGAATGTTGCAGTAAACC
>JAUTBT010084872.1:0-12007 GCA_032361225.1 Lepetodrilus schrolli | reverse complement strand
GACAACTGTCTAATTTAACAAGTCATATTTTTATTTCATATTAAAAGGTGTGAAGTTTTTATTTTGACTCAGTATATTTGGCAAAATTCAACATATTATTTAGAAACAAATGGCAAAGACAGTGTAAATAATGTCCATATTCAACTTTCCATCAGATGATAAACATGTATATCATAACTTTTTTAGGTCAAAAATTCTGTTCATTGTTTATCATAAGGACAGACATTGGCACCTCTCAGAAAAAAATGGCTCAAGTATATTTGATCCAACATGCCCTCAAAACATGCTATGTCAGAACATGTATTACAGTAGTGTCATAATACAAGCTATATACTCACAACACTGTAGTTTGAATTTAGAATCTTGGATGGATTTCTTGTCGTTTTCACCATTACTTCAGTTTCCTCCAAATATCAGGCAATCATTAATCCAAACAACGAAAATACACACCAACTGTATCCAATGCAGACCAGGAGCAATGAAATCTGGTATTTGTACACGTTACGATATAGTAATACACGCTTTTTAGACTGGATATGAACTCTACTGTTGATGAACATCTGCTATCAGGTGCAGCACAGACATATCGTTTCTGATATTCAGATATATACGTAAGTCTATTTTGAGTCTTTCACAGCGACTGTGAGAATAGGTGTGAAAAACAGACTTCCTTCAACTGAATCAAAAGCATGGTTCATAAAAATCTTTCATTACACCGGAAATGATGTCGCATTGCGTATGTCAATATTTTTTAACCAGCTAAGACATTTGAGATTATGAGATGCTGATTCCCAATCAGTTAGATTCACATTTCAACACAGCCATGTTACCTACCATATACATGTGTCACTTTAACAGCTTAAAGGTTACTGTTCATTTAAATGTTTATAGGTCACTGTTCACCTATGTCACTTGAAAGCCTTATAGGCCACCATTGAATTATTAACATCCGAAAGGCATACATTTTAAAATAGAAATTCTATTTAAAATAGGATTATAATTTTCAGTGTCTAAGAATAGCACGTCAATTATTGCCAATGTTACGTTGGTTCATATGTTCACTGGGATGTTTCACAAATTTTTATTACAATAAGAACTTCCTAAAATGTAACAACAATTTTAATATGCAGATAACAGGTAATGAATGGCCCCAACTCAGTATAAACTGTGGTGACTCAACGGCGTACAGCATGTGCAGCGCGAACAAAGTGTTATGCCACAATTCACACGTTACAAGTGTCAACTACTTAATAGCCGTCTCGTGGTAAGGCTCAATATACAAAGCGATGTATCGATGAGTCTTCTGACTGATATTGTCTGGAAGAGGTATAGCATACATGCCGGCTCTGTATCGCATCCTCCCCTACAATACAAATGTTCATGCACGAAGCAAAGAATTTCTCGATGCTTACATTGAAAAGGCTATGAAATTGGTATATGCCAGTAATAACATGTAGCTAAACATCTATTAACATTTGTTTAACATTTGTCTATTAACATTTATTTAACTTTAACACCACACACACACAATAATTTTGCCGATAAGAATAACTCTACTAGTTTATCGTAAAAAACAATTAAAGTCTAGATATACATGTAAATGTGGATGTCTATGTTCACTAATTAATGTTATATCCCTCTTCTGTTGTCGTTGCCATGGTTTCTTTTATTCTAAGTGTAGGTGTATATCCCGATACACCTACATGTTTTCGGAGAAATAAGAAATTAGAAATAAACCTACACTTTTCCTGAGAAAGTGTAGCTATATATATCAGAAATAAACCTACACTTTTCCTTGGCTGTGTTGTACTTAATGTATTTCATATATCCTGACATTTATGAAATACCTGTGCCCAAACCTGGGATCGAACCAGTTAAAACATATCTTGATACAAGTGTCGGTACCACAGGACCAAATACTTGACTGAAGATGACGGTTCGTTTACCTGGTCATCGCATATGGGTGAAATATTCCCGCTGCGATGCAAAACATTAACTCATTCAATTATCTGGTTATGACTAAGGCAAGAAAATCACATGCCTTCCCACCTGGCCCCAACTCAGTATATATTGTGGTGACTCAACAGCGTGCAGCATGTGCAGCACGAACAAAGTGTTCAACCAAAAGTGAGGCTACCCAGGAGTGTGAGTGATCTAGTACAACTAATATTGTATACCTTTGTTTAAATTTTACATATATTTTACATTTATAATTTATTTTACTGTGGTACTCGACCAGAAGAACGGTATAAGACAGTAATACGCACACTTTTCTTGGAGTATCGGTCAATATCCCAACAGTTTTGGTCGTGAGACCTCCAAGACTACTATTTACAGGTTTAGTTTACTAGTTTATAGACCACTGTAGGGATATTGACTGATACACCTCGGAAAGTGTGGGTATAGCTCTTACATATTAGTTAATTTGCATCATTACTGGTATATCATGATGATGACCTTGAGAATAAAATGGAGTCACATAATACTATTATATGAGACAATACATATGCTCCCAGGAAACCCACAACAAATTAGAGGAAAGATGTGTGGATGTGGTAAAAAGAATCCCAAAACAGTTCAGTTTCAAAATGGCTGCCTAATAATAATCAACACGTCTGCTCTGAATACTCTTGTATTAATTAATAGACTTCACTGTTATCACACTGTCTATGTGTATATTGATGAGGTAAACTAATTAGTATTCCTATCTTCTTTGTTATCGTAACCACAGAGATATTAGCACAGTTTATAGGAGATACATACAGAAAAAAATGAATACAGCTGCAATACACTTTCTTTTTAATCAAAGAAAATGTTAAAAATGAGAAATATTCATTTCTAGAGGTACTTAAATAATCAGCTATAGTTGCTATGGAAACACATAGATAATAACAGTAATAATAATAAAACAATCTGTGCATTAATAATATCCATATTCTAAAGCATGTTCATAGCACTACTATATTATTCAATTGATCAATATGCACTCATTTTCTGTCTCAACACACTGGGGAATATACAATCTAAGCTGCCATTTCAGCCACTAGATGGTTAGCGTTCACATTGCAATATCATCCTACAAGGAACCCACTCCAACATTCCATGTTATCATTGTATAAAGCATGTAGTTTTATGACATTTTCCTCAATATTATACAGTTCACCCCCATTTATCCAGACAGTTATATTCCCGGTAAAATCGTGCGGGTAACTGAATTTCTGGATGTCTGAATTTGGCAAGAGTAGTCCCCCTTTCATGTAAATTAATAGACAAGCACAGATAGACAACTTCACGTCATTTATCACAGATTATTGTCCATGGCGCATACATTGCTCATACAACATACAACTATACATGCTATCATCAGCTGACACTGATTACCTGTGTTTGCAATTCATTGATGTTAACTCGACTTTTAATCCAATGAAAATGGCACTGATTATTCTCAACAGTTTTTGTAATGTACCGAAAACAATATATTGTTGTCAAAACACTGTCCCGTTTAATACCGCCATCGATTTAATCTGCTTTGACCGTGATCTTAACAACATTTACCTAATTTGTTAAACAAACAGCGAGTCTACTATCAGCTGACTATTAGCAGTTCTTAACTCTTTTGTCATCCAGTTATCTGAACACATATTGTACTTAATTAGTCTATTTGGTTCCCAGATATGTCTGACCGTAAATGGAAACCGAATTTCCGGTTATCTAAATCATTTTATATAGCAAAATATTGGTTCCCAGTGAAAAGTGCGGATAGCGAGGGAACCGGTTATCTGAAGTTCAGATATCCGGGGTGGACTGTAGTGATACAACTCACAGTTGGTAAACTGCTCCTAAAAAAACCCCATGTTGATAAATTAGAACTTTGTATTATTGTGTAATGCTGGTAGTGTATCTGTATTTCTACTTACAGCTTGTGTCAGGTGCGAGACTGCTATTGGGACGATGTATGGCAACTGGAGATGGCGCTGTTGTTCAACCTTTGACCTCTCACCTCTCATACGTCTAAAACGACTGAAATAATCAATTGTTCAATTTAGTTACATAGTAATCTAAAAGGATGGAAAGCTTTAAATTACTAACAATGCATAGGTCAATATGTAAATGAGTGTATATGTAACCAATCTGTAGTGGAAATCACTAATAGATTTTTTTGTACAGCATTTACAAAATATTACTTATAATCTTTCATTCTATACAACAAAGTTATTAAAGAAGCCACGTTTCTTTTCTATAAAATACAAATGTGCTGATGTCACATTTTGGCTTGTATTAAAGGCATATTCTTTTTATCTCTCCAGATTTTCAAATTTTATATAAATTTAAACATAAAGAATGAAAATGTTTTCCACATAATGACACAAATTGATACACGTGTAATTAGAATTTTTTGTAGAATGACAAAATTCAAAATTTGCTAATGATCTAACTGATCATTAATGCAGTTAAGCAGGGAAGGTATGTAGTTTTCATTACTTTCAAAGATAACTTCACTAAAATATCTGCTGTTTTGCAGTTTACAGCATGATGAAATCTACAACATCTATAGCAGAGTTTTGCAGTAAACCTGTTTGATCTGATGAATAATACTGTAACTGTATCGTGCTGTATCATGCTGTATTGTGCTGTGTCATGCTGTATTGTGCTGTGTCATGCTGTATTGTGCTGTATTGTGCTGTATTGTGCTGTGTCATGCTGTATTGTGCTGTGTCATGCTGTATTGTGCTGTGTCATGCTGTATTGTGCTGTGTTGTGCTGTGTCATGCTATATTGTGCTGTGTCATGCTGTATTGTGCTGTGTTGTGCTGTATTGTGCTGTATCGTGCTGTATTGTGCTGTATAGTGCTGTATTTCATTACCCTACCACCATCCCCTTATTAACTTATTACTCTTGGCATCTTTTCAAATGGGAATATCTAGACTTGTGGTTATCATATTAGAAAAAAACAGCAACATCTTTTTAATTATCTTCTTCTTTAAGCAATACATACAAACAGAAAGCAATATGAATTTGATTACAATGATTGTTTTAACCTCATTTCCACTGAAGGCAAAAAGAGATGCCCTTTTAATCCAGCAGGGAGGGTTAAATTAAGAGTTAGGAGGAAACAGTTACATATCATGATGGTCTGTTTATAGTGTGAGGAAAACCTACAAGAATGGTGCTACAGTATGACCTGTGAGTCATGGCTGATGCATATCAACCAAATATTATAACACTTCTATTTTTTAGTAGGCCAAATGGGATGACATAGTAAACACAAAAATTGCTTAACAAAATAAATTACCATAACTTATCTCTTTATTTAGAATCATAAACATCATTAGGTAAATGGACTAAAACAATCTTTAGACAGTGCCAAGATCATCTTTTCATGTAGTATTACATTATTATTTATATCATAATTTTTTAAAGACTGATTAAAACAGTCTTAAGAAACTAATGTCAAATATTAAGTTTCTTCCTTATCCATAAAGTGAATATAACACACTTGTACATCATGTAGTATTACGGTAAACCTGTTTAAAATAGAAGAACTGCACCAGTGACTAGATTACACCTAAGCTCACATGTATGTGTTATACTATATTACATGTATGTGTTATACTATATTACATGTATGGGTTATACTATATGTACTGGTACTAGTTATATATAGAGAGATACTGATAATACTATTAAAATCAATAAATCTATTGGAGACACTATATGCTAATGCATTGAATTGAATGATAATAACTGACATTGTTAATGTTGACCATCCTATACTGGAATTATATCACAAACAGTTGAAGTATTTTGTTTAAAACTATTAGCTGTCCATTATGTATTTCTCGGAATTTTCATAACAGGATGAAATAATTTCGTGAAATGATAGCATCTACCATAAATTGCCCTAACATCACTCACCTTGTTATGGGTATAGAGCAATACACTGAATACGCATAAAGAGGATGACTGAGGATCAGTGTCAATATGTAATCAAATGAAAATACATTTCAAGCATTAAAGAAAAGCGATTATATGTGGTTCCAGTATCTCTGTTATAGATTAATTTTTTTATCCCAATTTGATTACTGGTTTTATATGCTCCTAAATACCAAACATTATGATGAGGAATTTATTAGTAAAATTAATATTTCAATGATGAAAACTGAACTGTACTTAGATTTCATTCTGTTTAATTCCCATCCCATCTTTGGATAGTTTGTTGTATAAAATCTGTAAAGCAAGTTAAATGAAATTTATAATTTATAATATGATCTATTAATTACATTTATGATCAACCGCTATTACTATCAAAGTATACAATATATATGTATGAGTATACACACAAACATGATTCTGTTTCAACTACAGTACATTTGATCAAAAATTTTTAATTCTTTAAGTAACATCCCACATTCACAATTAACATTCTACATTCAACAAGGCATCTGGGGTTGCTTCCAGGAGGAAAAGGGTTAACAAGATGACAGTTTGCAGTCTTATCTTCCTCCTGCTGCATTAGCATACTATTTGGGCATATAGCAGGGAGAGGGTTAAAAGGAATCTTCATTTTGTTAATTCTCATCTAAGCCTGCAGTTGACTGTTTGTCATCAAGAGTTCACAAAGTCATTACATGTCAGATAATAAGCTGAATTTTTTATGAGACTGATGAATTGTTTTTCACCTGTGTACATTCAACTATATTGTGCTATAGGCCTGCAGGTCCCCAAAGAACAATAATAATGCAGCATGATCTTTCATGCACTGAAATATTTAGCCGAGTGGCCATGCATGTTGATTAGCATATTCCCAAGATAGTCACAGGTGTATCATCTAACAGGTATTGATACAAGTAATACCATCAGATTACAATCCACTGTACATCAGCATCATTAGATTGACTACTTTATAACCAATCCGTAAACTGTATTAAGTTTTCCTGCAAGGATTTGTGCTGTCAACCTATAATTACATAACTACCATTAATTAGTTAAATAAAAAATTAAAAGTTAAATTTATTTTTTTTTAAATTATTTTATATTATGTGCTATACAGATATGGATTTAATATTTTTATAGAGATCAAACAAATTTAAAACCTGTTTTAAAAAAATGGTTACAAAGGGATTCTGTTAACTTAGAAAATCAAAGACATGTTTTAAAGAAGAGATTTCTTTTAATATGACTGATCATATATTGTATATATAATTAAGACAGGACAACTATATTGGTAGTACTGTATAGATAACAATGATTAGCTCAGCAGTGATCTGTAAATGGAAAAACTGTAAGACAATCATCCATACAATCTACTATACGAGGAATATTGATCAATGAGCTACCTCGGTCACTGAGCTTCACACAGGATTAAAGAACAGTTTTGGACAAAAGAGCAATCTCTATCATGGACGACAACAGTCGAGTATTTCACTCAGGAATTGGTGATTCGATGAACATTTCGTTTTATATATACAGAACTAAATAAATCATGGTAAAATAAGGTTTTTAATGATTATTTAGTTCACATGTTATTTCATTATTATAAATAACCTGGATTAAATAAGAATGGGTAGATCCAAGTATACTTGTTAAAAAACCCACCTGTTTTTGTACATGTATATTTTTTTTTAAATTACTTTAACCTTAAAACTTTAATTTTACAGGAAAGAAAAGATAATATCATTCTGTGGTGTACCCTCCTGATTACTATTGTAGCAGTATGTTTAATAGTCTCTAAAACACATCCTATACATATAACAAGCTATATCTAGGTAAGTATGACTAATTATTTGCATATTGATCTTATTGTATTGCATGTATATTAATAAAATTCAATGACAGTGACTTAGCAAAATACACTATGACCTGTTGAATATGAATAAACAAATCCTTTAAACAAGCTACAGGCTTACTCTGACCAAATAAACACTTTAAACATGCTAAAGACTCACTCTGACTAAATATCCACTTTAAACATGCTAAAGACTCACTCTGACTAAATATCCACTTTAAATAGGCTACAGGCTCACTCTGACTAAACAAACATTTTAAACAGGCTACAGGCTCACTCTGACTAAACAAACATTTTAAACAGGCTATAGGCTTCCCCACCTTTTTCTTCGGACGCCTCTGGTAGCTTTTGGATTCATTCCTACGTCAAATGAACTGCTGCATTCCTGATCAACAAGTACTGACTCACGGTTCACCATTTAAAACGACGTGATTCCCATCTGTAATCGCAGTAGAGTGTCCAGTGACGATGGCAGTGACGATGGCAGTGACGAAGACGGTAGCAGTGGCAGTGGTGGCACAATGGTCAGGGGGAAGTACACGTCCCCTCTGTGTGTCTATGAAGTCAGTAGAAGTGTCCAGCGACAATGACCATGATGATGACAGTGGCAGTGACAGTTGTGGCACAACAACCAGGGTGTTGGAGGTTCAAGGGTGGGGGGGGGGGTTGAGGGGGGACACACAGTCAATGTGCCAGCATCGAGTGCCGTCCAGTTGGGTGTACGTCCACCTCACAATGACCACTGTCAGTAATCTCCACGACTTGACCGTCAGACAACAGACATCCACTTAAGCATGTGAATGAGGACTGGCTGCCCTCCCAGTCAGCGTGGATTGATCCCGCTCTGCAATTATGATTTGATACACTAGATAAGACCACGGCCTACACACACAGGTGACCAAGCATGTTGTTTGAACTAACAAAAGACATACAGCCGAGTAGTGTCCACATAGTTAGAATCGATCCGCGAGTGTCTACCCACCCCCAGGTCTGACTGGGAAAAAGGGGTTAATCTATACAGTAAAAATTATCACGAGAAAAACGGATTTCTACTACCCTATGTGTGCATAGTGGATCATAAAAAGGAATTGTTTACATGTTTATTTCTGAATAAAGTAATAAGGGATCCTTAATGAAAGTACGACAGTGAATGCTAGGAGTATTACTGTACAGGACAACCAACCTGTTCTCTCAGATTATTTACTCTACAGCTTTGTCAGAAGCCATTGTTGAACCGTCAAGGTTATGGGGGAATCATTATGTCTGCTTGTCACTCAGATGGTGGCTTTAATATACTCAGTTCTCTTTTATGTGTCATTATCACAAGTCTCAAAGGAATATACACTCGCCAATCTGGTTGTTGGCATGGAACAAACATTTATAGATATCAGGTGATTATAACTGTTTTTTTTAGTACTTATCAGTATAATTTAATTTTCATTTTATTTGTCATAACTCATAGACATTTAAGTGCAATTTTTGTCAACTACTATACATGTATGTAAATTGTATTATTAATTGTTTCATAACCATCAAAAACAGATTCTCGTTATCTTGTCTTCAATTAATGTCTTTTAATTTACCTTAATGACTTTTAATTTATTGTAACCTACATCACTTTTAACCTAAGCCAGCCTGTTGCCTGTATGATAGCGTGTAACTCTAAGATAACCCGCGTAACTCTCAGATAACCTAAACTCCAGCCTGTTGGAGATAAGGTTACTTTAGAGTTACTCCATTTCATACAAGAGGGTTCTGATCATAGATCTGTTATACTAGTATGTTAATTAATAACAAAATTAGTAGAAAAACTATTATTACATATTATTGTGCTCAATATTTCATAAAATGTTATCAGAACTGTGTAGCATGAATGAAAACATTGTATATAATATTCATATTAATTACTTCAATATTTCACCAAGTTTAACCAGTTGAAAGTCATAAGTTATAATCCTTTCTGCAACTAGAGAAGCCATTTAGAGCAATGAAGCAGTGGGTAATAAATGACCTATATAACAATAGTTTAAGCCTATAATTGTGAGGGTATGATGCCCCACTGAAGCATCTGCTAGAATGGTTAACCTTCTACCAGCTGCCGGCAACTGCAGATGCCCTGTAGAACAGATAATCCAAGATCTTTAAAGGTTTGGGTGTGAAATAAAAGAGTTATTCTTTTAGTAGGCTATTTGTATCTTCTTAGATCAGCTGAATGCTGGTTCTACTTGAATTTGGGGTAATGAAGGGAGATCATTCTTGCAGATACAATTAATAACAAATTCCATTAATAATAGTGATATCGTATGTATTTAGATAGTAGATGGATGATTTATCTGACAGTAGGCTATGCAGTCTAACTTTTACTTTTGAATCATGCAATAAAATATTCGAATTTGTACATTAAAATATGACATGGATGTGTTTGTTTAACTTATTTGCACAGTTTACCTTATTACTCAAGTCTGTATGAAAAATTCAAACTAACTATGTTACTTCTGATGCTCAGATAACCATATTCATTCCTAATACAGATACATAATCCACGAATGTAGCGCATTATGCATATGCCTACATGATAACGTAATAAGAACAATTAGGTCTACCAATCAAATATGATAATCGTGGCATTATTCTATTTAATATTAGGCTACTGTTAATCCATTAGATCGATTATCATTTCCCTATTTCATATAAAACTTAAAATAACTAATGACACGCATGATGTATACCTTCCTGTCGTCGGCCTACAAGATGTAACAGATACACATCATTCCAGGAACCACGAGACTATTGTCAGCGCGTTGGCACCGTGATCCCGTCACGTGATTAACTCGCGTCCAATGAACTACGCGCAACGTGCTCATTCATAATATAATATATATATAATATATATATTGATTACGAATATCAACTTGAGTTTACTAAAACAAGACTAATAAACTAGATATGAATAATTTATAGATAATAAAATAGTCAAATGTTAACGTATAAAGTATGACGCAAACACTTAATTAGAAATATTGACTGTCGTGTGACTATATTCGGGCTATGACTTTTATGACGGTCATCGAAGGACAAGACAATGTGATACTGTCTAATATAAATATATAAAATCAATAGGTTTAGTGCTAAGTATCTGATATACTGAATGTAACGCTCCACACGCTTGTTTCAATCTGCATACTAGAACGGCTATTTGTGATTTATATAATTTCCTGGCATGGGAAAAGATATTCAGATTTTAGCATCCAAGTTTAAGCACCGGAAATTTTGAAAATATAAGCATAATAGAATACGATTTCCTGGTGTCTACAGTACAAACATTTTTTCGCACCCCGTCATCTAGTGGCGTTGGGATGGCATGCTCCCGAAAATGTTTAAATGTAGGCATAACACAGTACAATTTCTTGATATCTCTAGCAAATAAATCCACAATGTTATCTAGTGTGGTCTGGGGTTGTGCTTCGCGAAATTTTCGAAATGTGGTCTGCGGGTTTGCTGCCCGAAAATTTCAAAATGTAGGCATAACAAAGTGCGATTTCCTGGTATTTATAGAAATAAATGTTATCTATTGTGGTGTAGGTGGTATGCGCCCCGAAAATTCGAACTGTAGGTATGATAAAATGCGATTTTCTGGCATCGGCAAAGATATTTACATCTTTTAGTACCCAAGTTTTATCACCGGGCATTTTGAAATGTAGGCGTAATGAAAAGCGATCTACTGACATCAGCAGAAAGACACCTACTAGGGTCTGGAGGCGGCTTCCCCCAAAAAATGAAATACAGGCATAGGCAATTGATGTCCCTGGAAGTTATCTTTTTTAATGTAGTAATAGTGAAATGCGCTTTCGTGACCCCTGCGCGTGACCCCTGCGCGGAGAAAGAAAATGGCATTTTGACATTAAAGTTGTCTATAGTGATATAAACCATAATTATTCAAAGTCTTGTGAGTTTGGTTTGTAGGATTCATCCTAGACATTTTGAAGACTAGGTATACATGCATGCATGCTGTTTCCAGTCATCTCTAGAGAGAAATTGCCATTTTTGAGCTGATGCCTTTGAATATTAGAGGTACTGTAGATTATTCACTTCTAAATAAACCTTATTTATATAAAAAATGAACAATCAGTATAGTTGATACCCTAAAATAATGGTAGAATTAATATTTGTTTTATTTACGCTGTTCTCTCGCTCTATATATAAAGCAAAACATGCGCAAC
>JAUTBT010084871.1:0-12009 GCA_032361225.1 Lepetodrilus schrolli | reverse complement strand
GCATCCTATCAATATCGCGTCAGAAAGGTAACTTTCGCGAACATTGATGCCGGGCCCCAGGGGCGGGATTTAAACCTGGAACCTTGGCTCCGAAGTCCAACTGTTCTACCAACTTGGTACCCAATCACAGATGTGTAGACTGGGGCATCCCATGTGGTCAGGAAGTGCTTAGGCACTTCGCTCAAGGGTTAGACTCAAACACAGACTGTAGACTACTGTGCTTATGTTAAAACTATGATCTAATCAATTGTTATTAAATAAAAGAAATCATATGTTGATAGTTTGGCATGAATTCAAAATGCATCGATACCCCTATCTGGTAAATACTCAGTAAATACTCAATGATTTGAAAAACAAAACAAAACTACAATTTCTTACTTTGTATTATTTAACCAAAATTGAAAATTCAGAATGTTTGCATCAATAATAAATCTGTTTAAACATAAGCTAGCACCAAATATTTTGAGCAAATATAATTTTATGTAGTGGGGCGAGGATAGAAAGACAGCACAGTGGAGTAGACCATCATATGTGTGAAGAAATTCATCAGCAAATTTAGCCTTTCAGATGTCCCGCTACATCAAATAATACTTACTGGTACTCAAAATATTTGGTGATAAGTACATAAACAGATTTTCTTTTAATATTAAATATGCACACACACAACATTTTAAAAATTAAACATTTTTGTTACCTATTTTTGGTTTGTTTTTCATTTCATGAAGTATTTACTGAGACAATCTACCAAATAGAGGAAGCAATGCATTCCATGGCGAACTACCATAACCATTAGGATTATTGAAGAATTATTTAACACCTTAAGTGATGAGTGCATTGAAGGTGCATAATTACATTTGATTGGGATTGGTCACAAGTTGTTACAACTAAAATAGCAACCACTCCAAGACTGGGGAGAGAATTCAGAATTGAGAAATAATTGTGTTTCAAAGTAACAGTTTGAATATTTCTTAACATGTCTATACAAAATGTATTGTACATTTGACATTAAAATAAATACTAATAATAGAAAGAATTTCACAGACATTACCACATGAACATGAAGTAATATCAGAGAATCCAATTTTAAACGAGTAATAGTTTAATAAGCTAACTGAATATCTAAGCTTAACCCTCTCTCTGCTGGATTAGGCACAGGCACAGCTCCTCAATGCATCTCCAGTTGCCTTCAGCATGGAGAGGGTTAATAGTTAATAATATACAATAAATATATATATATATATATATATATATATATAAATATATTTTTTCTTTATTTATTTTCTTTTCCAATGTGTGCAAACTAACTTATGGGCAAAATATTATTAAGATTTGAATAGAAAGTTCACACTGTAGGAATAAGAAATTATTATTAGACACTGTATCCCAAATCATGGCTATACCAATAACCTGGTATAGAATCGGTAGTATTAATAGTCATAATGGTTATCTGAACAAGTATCTAAGTGAATCTCACTCTTTAAAGCAATGTCATCATCAGCATCATCATGATCTGACAAATAAGACAACAAATACATGACAAAAACAGAAGAACATGTACACAAACGTTTAAACACATCCAAACGTATACTCAACAAATAAATTTAGGTCAAAGAATTTCCAAAAATATACAGGCTCCAGGTACTCTTCAAGAACTTGCAGATGCATTGGAAGAAGAATGGCACTGAATTCCTCAAGATGTATTCTGAAATTTTGTAGCAAGTGTCCCCACAAAGTATCTGCCAGCCCTTATTTTATTTTGCTGAGTATAGATAGTTGACCTACATAGTGGTCAAACAAAGTTTTACCCGAAGAAACAACAACATTCATTTGAATTGACTACACAAATGCTTTAATATATACCAGCTACTTATTCATCATATGTGTCACTAGTTATCAATATTGATTGAATTCAATGAGAGTAGCTATAATTATGTTGTAGATGTTACATTGCAAACAGATCATTGGAAGGGGAAAGGACACAAATCTTGATAAAATTGACATATTCAACAATAAATAACCTTTCAACATGATCAATAAAGATGTGTGTTTTTTTCAAACTTGAAATCTTACCCTTCCTCCGTAATACTTTAGTAGTTTTTATCTCTGTTTCTGTATTTTTCTTTCCACAGCATGAGATGCAACATTTGTTAAACCTTGACGTTTCTTCAGATGATTCCTCCGTCGACCCTTTCTTCTCTTCCTCGCTGCGGATGTCCGTGTTGATGAGAATATGATGGATCTAGAATTAAAGGAGTATTCCTTACTAATAATACATAGGATGATACATGCATTTGAATCTCAGATTTGGTGGGTTGGTTGAATTGAGTTTACACCCACTAAAACTCATGACACAATAGTAATTTCACCCGGGAAAGATAATCTGTAATCTCTCTTAACTTGTGGGTTATTAACTGGTTAGTATTGAGAAGTTCCTCTCCCTGCCATCATTGTGTAAACCATCCATCGAGATCACAGCAGCTATCGGAGCAAGGGGAGATAACTCCAGGTGTTCAGATTGTTCTGTGGACATTAATGCTGCCATGCATATAGTGGTATATGTAGTTCATCCTGAAATGTCTACCTACCAGCAATGATCTGAGAGATGGACGGAAGAAGATAGTTGGATCCTCGTGCTTGTCAAACAGATGAATTTTTTCCATGATGAAATGAGAGCTCACATAATCCTCTGAAAAGAGAAACAAATGTAATATTATTCAATATACGTGGTGGATATCTATTGTGTAATAATGATTCGATCTTCCAAAATGTTTGTTTACATCTTTACAGCTGGTTGTCAGCAGTTTTCAATGGTTTATTACATTAAAATGATTATATTGAATAATTAGAATAACCCACTCGATACAAGTGATTACGGAAAATATGCTGAAGCTCGGAACTGTGAACATTAATTTGACTCGGAATATATTTTCTCGTGGCTTATTCTTTAATTATTTTACATCAAAATAAACCGCACCAGTTACCATGGTTATCACTATACGCAACGAATACACCTAGTGGCAAATACGATACGTATCACGAATATGGGGTGCCGAATACGAATAATTATTCACGAAAACAAGAAATTCGACCGGAAGTTGGAAATGGAAAGTCGCGCGCATCGGAATCTTCTCTTACCATGTGATTATCTGCTAAACACTCTTGATACCAGAACTCTCGAAGCAGATAATACTGCCAGAAAGAAACCCATTCGTCGTCCTCGTGCAAAAGACAAGAACATGCTCTGTGATCGTAGACTGGATACCGTCAGTAATCCAGACCGTGACATTGACAACGACTATTCCGGTCACAGGGTTACAGGATGAACAAGAGGTGAACATGGTTGCTGATGAAGCTGATGTTCATGAATTGGCTGACTACGATCAGGGAGTTGCCGAAAGTAACACGTTTTTTGGCATAACGTAATTATCATGTTTACAGCTGTTAAACAAACGATAATTAATTAAAACTAAATTATTATTATATAGCATTTGAACCGATACTGAACTTGTAAATGTATAATACCTAGAATTGACACACTAAATGAATAATTGACACATAGATCGGTAGTCGTAAGGAAATGGTTTACGAATATTTAAATGGTAATGGATATTTTTACGTTGCCGTTTGTTAAGAACGGCTACTTGATACCTTGTTATATTACCCAGATACATGAGTCGATAAATAAAAACTCGAATATAATATATTATTCGAATATTGGGGCGCCGAATAACGAATACTATTCGTCGATGAACACTATAATCAACAATTATGACATATTATGTGAAACGAAGGGTTTAAATTTCCAATTCAAAATAATCATTCCGATTGTTCAGTGCAAAAGACATTGATGATTTATCGTTAGTCTTGTTAGCGCAGTCGGTAGCGTACATGGATTAATTCTATTGAAGTGATTCCGTCGTCGTGGATTCGAGTCCCACGCAAGGTACATAGATTAACATGCCCTCAGCCGTGCTTTATATGTCATATAATTATCGGATTTGTTTAAAATTTGAATATCTTATATTGCTTCATGTCTATGTGGTAATCCCTGTGAAAAAGCTGTCCATTATTTACTTGAATGTCAGAAATACAGCACATACCGTGAAGATATGCTAGGAAGTATTCAAAGAATTACTTAATAAATATAATATACATATCAATGTTAAGCTTTGTTAAATGGCTGTTCTTACGTAAATGTATCTGAAAATTAAACTCTTTTAGAGCTAGTACAGTTGCACCTTAGACAAACGAAACAATTTACTTAATATGCTTATGTAAATATTTACAATTATAGATTATGTACATATCTTTCCTTCATTCTTAATCATTCTTTCTTCTCTCCCCATATTTTCTTCCCCTCTCTTAGAGCGGTTGTAATAACTTTAACTCATCCATTTCGTCTTGAATAAAATATGTTTAAACTAAACTAAACAGGCACAGCACAATCCTCTCCGTGTGCGATTGGCTTAAGAGACTTGTTATATGAGTATGGTCAAAGGGGGAGGCTAGAGGAATCTCGAGCTATTGCTGACCGTACATTCGAGTCCTGTCACGATGTTTTTTGTTTGTTTTTTATCGATAGGGTGATAATATGACCGTAATTGCTACTTTGTAACACATTAAATAATAATAATATTTCAAACGAATATTCTCATATAATACTTGCACACGAATGGTGTATACTAATTCATTAATATTTAAAGGCAAATTTAATACATCTCGAATTAATGTATATTTAAATATAAACATCACAAAAATCTTCCGATGTTCACGTCTATTAATACAAACTAACGACTAATTATTTTCATGAATTAGCGTTTGGCATGTTGAATGAAATTCAACTAGATATGTGAATATTAGAATAGTGTATCTAGGGTCGTACCAGCTTAAATTTCGTACTAAGTCTAGCAAAGGGAAATTACCAATAATAATAATGATATTAATGATGTGAACATTTATATTGCGCCAAATCCACTCTCGAAAACATGCTGTTGGCATGCTGTCTACATTATTAGATAGATTATTCAGTACTTACCACAAGGGCTAAAAGGAACAGTTGCACCGTCCACATGACTCCTCGTCTATTAGAGCAGCGACTACTACCACATTCATCTTCATTTATATAGGGAAAAGAATGATTTTTTAAATTTATTCGAACGAACGAGTCTACACACCATTCAAGGGGGAGCAACAGCTTCACTTCAAGAATGATATTATCGATAAATTGTCCATGTACGTTTTAAATGCTGATGCTCTTGAAATTGTATATTTCTATATGACTTGATTAAATTGAATAAGATTTTGAGATATTTTTTTCAAGAATTAAATATATTAGTATTTGGGGAACAAATCACTTTTCACTCATGAATGGAATGAACTCGTCGAAGTCAGAGAGATTTAATGTCATGGTTTCAATGCATTTGCACATGGAAAATTCCAGAGTCAGCATATGCTGATCAAGTTCTGGCGATAACCTCAACCACAGAAACGATGACTAACATGTCACTCAATACGTAGTAGGTGACGCAAGATAAACGACGATCGGTTTACTCAGACATTGTACGCAGCAGAGAGCAACAAGAAACCGACATAGATAACACATGCACGTAAACACTAAAGTGCAGAACGGCTTGATGGGAACGTGCATAAACAGTTTAATAATTATGAAAGGACAATGATACGTTGCATTTGTAGCTAAGTTCAGTCCAAAACGAAATGTCTGAAAATAGTCTGATATTCGGCATTGGACATTCGCGAATATCCAACTTGGATGGATGTTTGTGTGATTTTCGACATTGGACATACATGTACGCGAGTATCAAAGACATTGGACATTCAATATCGGATGCACATGAATACCCAACAAAACTGAAAACCCATCTCTTTTAAACGCAAAATTGCGCCTTATGAATTTATATTTTATTATTATAGTAGTAGTAAAGTGAATGTGCACGCAATAATTTAATATTCTGTTGTGTTTATGCCATTATGGTTGGATTAATTATAGCAATTACAATTTGTAACTGACAGACAGTACAGTCAAGTGTATACACTATGTTACATAAGCAGTATAAGAGACACGATATCAACGTGTTATAAATAACGTTTATAGTCAATTTACTTAATATTAATTCAATACTACTGCATCTGTTGGTCTAATTCCATATATAACGTATACATTTGCAGATAGAAAAGCTATTTATAATAGTATTATATGTATTCTTGGATGCTAGATATGTAGAACCTTACTATTATTAACGTACTAGTATTTGGATAACTAAATCCACACTGTGTCAGGGAGATTGGCGACAAATTTCGTGTTTTACTAAAATGTCAATTTCTGTCGAATTTACATAGTCAGATTTTCCAAAACTACTTCTGTAATAGCCCAATGGAATCGCTACTTTACCAATTACATGCCGTTACCCTGTATTATTTTGTAAAGAATAACTTGTCTGTCAAGTATACGTTCTAATAATTCAATGTATTATGGGAATAAATCAATGTTGTTCAAACAAACTATTACTCTGCACTATTCGCTACTTAGCATCCTACTTTTCTTTCTTATGTTTCTTTTTCTTCTTCTTATTTTTTGTTTTTGTTTTTGTTTTTGTTTTTTGTTTTTGTTTGTGTGTGTGTGTGTGTGTGTGTGTGTGTGTGTGTGTGTGTGTGTGTGTGTGTGTTTTCAAATACCCATATACACCATACGACATGGATTGGTAATAAATGGCAATCCTGGAAATCCTTCTAGAATGGGGTGTATTTGATACCCGAAAGAGGTATAGACAAACTATACATGAAATTAAAGCTGGTGATCTGTAGAATAAGAATAAATGTCATGCCACGGAGTACCAACAAGGGCAATGCCATATCTGCGGATGTCCAGCAAAATGACATCAAGGTTAATGGGATGGTATACTCTAGTAGATAATGACATAGTAAGCAAATTGAGTTAAAATGGCGAAAACCTGAGTGGGTGTTACAGGAATACACCACTGAACCCTTTGAACCTAGAGGTCACTATAACCAGATTGACCCATAAGCCAGCGTATTGCATTTCAACGTTAGGTAATACTGTTTTGGGGTGTAAAAGAATGACACAAATGTTACAATAACTATAGATACGTTATGGTGATGTCACACTAGTAATTACATAATGCTAGTGCATTACGTCAACCAGCCGATTGATACTACCGGACAATACTACCGCCTGTCTAGTTGAAGTCCAGGCCAAAAAGGTGTGTTGGAACATGGGGTCCGCAGAAACCCAATTATTCTCAACCTCCAGGATCCCTTCATCCACCGACACAGGACGCAACGCACGGCAAACAGGTTGCCCCATTTTTTACGACACACAAGGGTCTGGGGGACCAATTCTAACCCGCATCCCCACGGGGTGCCAGAGTCGAGGATAACTTTAGGGTTCATCTTCGGTGTCTGATGAGGGAGATTTTCCAGATTTACTATTTTTCTTCTTCTGCCGTTCATACTTCTCTTTTAAACCTTTGAACTTTAATCTACACCTTTCAGCGCTCATAGTATATCCATAAGCATTTAGTTCCTTTGAAATCCTCACCCACTTGTTTTTGAAGGGTATTTTACAATTTGTATTGGATATGCATAAGTATACTAGCATATATCTTGTGTATGTTAGCTTGGTTTATATGGCAAATGGCATATTCATATTTTTACATATCGTACAAGTACATATCGTACATATAGTACAAGTACATATCGTACAAGTACTGATGTAG
Source organism: Lepetodrilus schrolli (assembly GCA_032361225.1). Classification (NCBI taxonomy): domain Eukaryota; kingdom Metazoa; phylum Mollusca; class Gastropoda; order Lepetellida; family Lepetodrilidae; genus Lepetodrilus; species Lepetodrilus schrolli. Next base: position 4,255 of record JAUTBT010084871.1, on the reverse strand, counting down.
CAGTGTTACAGGGTACTACTGAGTAATTATTTCAGTGTGTTGTATTGTTTGTATATTGTACGTGTAGGGTGCAATATAGAGTGCACTGTGCATTATATATTCTATGGATACCCATTATTTCCGGATCCCGGTTGGACGTTTTGTGAAACCCCAGTGCCACACGCGGGGTAGGTATACATAAGTATAATAATTATTAAATAGCTCAGGCTATAATTACTTTGTACAGTTTGTCTGTTAAATTATTCTTTGACTGGCATTTAGTCACATTGGTATATGTTATACGTTTTAGACGATGGATTTTCATGCTCAGTAATAATAAGTCTCTCAATTATGCATACATTATATTATATACCCATTGTTTCGGGGTTTATTATTACAAGTATTCACGCAACAGACGCAATAAACAACATCACCCCCAGCAGCCAGATTTGTGTTATATCGGACCCTGCTACAAAATGGAGCCTCCAGTGAGGTCTATTGCGTGAAAAGTTGGGACCTTTGAGGAAGGATAGCAGATTGATTGAACTGTATGTATTGGCCGAGTGACGTATAGAGCTGGTCGAAGTGTAGAGCTGGTCGACGTGTAGATCTGATTCAGTTGAGTTGAACTGACGACGTTGTGTCGTATTGACTACGCCCATAATTATTTCAAGAATATAGACAATCCTCAAGAGTGACGACTGAATTGCTTATTCATCACAGAAGTTAACATTTATGTGTTAAAACAGTAAATTTACTAGTGTTGCTATTGATTACTTTAGTGTTGTTTTATATTTGTATTTATATATGTGATTAATCCATAACTTTCCATTTCAGGTATATATTCTATGTAATTGTTGTTAATTTATTGCAGTATTAGTATTAGTGGTTAGGAATTAATGTTTTGTATCATTTAATTGGCTATTCTATTTTTTTACTGTCAATTTCTAAATATACTTAGTTAATAAATATTTAGTTTAATAATCAGTTTAATACTTATTTAGTTTAAATAATATTTATATGCATTTAGTGTGGGTTAATGTAGTTTATTAGTTTGGTTTATTAATTTAGTTTAGACAAGTAGGGTACATTTGGTAAACTTTAAATCATAAACTTATAAACAGGTATTAACCAGTAGGCATATCTATATAAACTTAATTTAAAATGTAGGGTACTGAGTGACTGTATAACTTTGAATGATAATTTAAGCACTTGTACACATACACATACACATACACATATTCACATTATCGCACACATATACAGGTATTTGTCTAAGAATCTTTATTTGCAGGTAGGTGTACCGGTGTCTAATTGCAGCAGCTGATGATGATGTAATAATTAAATAACGTATTCGTTAGTGTTGTGTTGATATTCTTGTTTACAACTTTGGTTTGCAATATTACACAATTACATAATCAATTCATGCTCATTGCTTACAATACTTGCTTTTTCACTTAAAATAGGATTTTATGTTACATTGTCCCTAAGTAAGAGTGACAACTTGTGGTATTGTTCCTTTTAATTTGGGCATATTTAAATATGTGTCACTTTAAACTCTTGCATTTTAATGTAGCAATTTTCTTTTCAGAGGTGGAACTTAAACATGCTTTAGAATGACATTCTTAGTTACTTTAGAATGGCACACACATAAAACAAACATATTCAGCATGTACATTGTAGTAATTACTACACCACACCCTACACTTCATACATGGTTCTCAAGTTGAGAACATTGTTATTATGAGGATTTTATTTTGGATTTGGTTCTAGATTTGTTCGTTGTTTTGAGGAATTGTTTTATTGTCTGTTGATTGGGTCTAGTTTTATTCATTCGTGAAGAGATTGTCGTTTGTCTTTGGGTTGGCATCTGTTTGTTGAGTTTCAAGTTGGTTCTTATTTCGCGATTGTCATTGTGATGATATGAAGTTTATGAAAGACGATGACATATGAATCCAAATAGAATGGTAGTGTTTAAAACAGTCCAAATATTCACTTCTGGTGGTCTAGGCAAGAATGAAGTACCGAGTGAAAGTTCCATATGTCTAATTTGACAAATGGCTTTTTAAAATAGGTGCTCAAAATACGGAACGAAAACTTTGATGCCGCTTTGTGTGTTTGTTAATCGGCTATACTTCTGAACACTCAGTATATAGTGCATACTAAACTACAATATTCTCAAGAAGTAACAAGAATCAGAATGATGTTAATCGTAACATTTGTACTTTATTTTACTTTTGTACTATTGTTGTCCCTAAATATACGAACACCGATCATTTTCAATTTTCGTATTTTTTTAATAATTTGAATAGCTACAAATTTAATTATTCTCTCCTGTTTGAATTAATAGAGAAAATATGGTAACTCGGATTACATCAAACCCCCTATTTTTGTGGCAGAGTGAGATCGAAGTGCTGTCGTCGGGACTTTAAGGAAAGATACATTTGACCATGAAATGTCAACAAACCATGATTGTGTGTGTACTTTACATTTGTAGCTAAGATCTAGTCCAAAGCTAGCACCAATAGCTGTGATTATATGCCTTTAAATAGAACATTAACTTACTTTTGCATCACCCAGCATAACACGACACATGAGGATAAATGGAACTTCTTCTCTGGAGACATACTGCAAACACTTCTTGGGATTGTCACTGAATGAAAGAAAGATAATTAAATCATACGTATTAATGACCAACCAATACTCAGACATCAGACTTGTCATTAATCAGACATCAGACTTGTCATTAATCAGACATCAGACTTGTCATTAACAGGACATCAGACTTGTCATTAACATGACATCAGACTTGTCATTATTCAGACATCATACTTGTCATTAACATGACATCAGACTTGTCATTAACATGTAAGGTCATGCTAATAAATAGACTATAGTAAGGCACACACATTAGCATTTAATTAAATATACGTAGTTATCTGATATATTATATTATTTTAAACATATTATATTATAATAAGCATATTACACTATACATTCATCCTGCACCAATAGGCTCTGTCTGATTGTAAATATAATAATGGATACAAATGATGAATGCAGTAGATATACAAATGATGTATAGGAAACAAGTTTACAATTCAGTTCAAAACAACCACTTATGATTGTGATTATATCTGTGCCTTTAAAGGATATAAAAGATGATTAAATTGACAGTGTGAATGGTATAACCATTTGTATATCTCCTGCCATCATCATTTGTATATCTACTGCCATCATCATTTGTATATCTCCTGCCATCATCATTTGTATATCTACTGCCATCATCATTTGTATATCTACTGTAATCCACTCACATCCACAACAACTGGTATTGTTATTTTCACAATTGTTGACAATCGGAATAGTCCGGTGTAATTGGAAACTGAACTTGCTATGTTTCTTCCTGTTTACATTTGAACCAAATCTATCATATATTTTACAGGAGAAGTTAGTTTATTATTGTGAATATGTGCCACTCACTGATAATTAAATAGCAGGAAAATAAACCATCTGTGATTGTATGCATTTAATATATTTAAAAAAAGTGTCTTCCATTAATCTGTGCATGATCCACATATGGTGGCTATATAAGACTTGTAGCCAAATACTTCTACAGTGTATAGGAAACAAATACAGTATTCATAGCTAAATAGATATTTCATCAGTGGTATTACAATTAGAGTATCGTTTAACCAATTAAATTTACGAGTCAACATAATCCCAACCAAAACATTTCAACTGTCCTATACACTAACTTAAATTCATGCTAAATGTAGTCACCATTATCCCATTATCCCATTATCCTATTACTAAGCCAGCTAGACTAGTCCCATTATCCTATTACTAAGCTAGCTAGACTAGTCGCAGTCATCGCATTACTAAGCTAGCTAGACTAGTCGCAGTCATCGCATTACTAAGCTAGCTAGACTAGTCACAGTCATCGCATTACTAAGCTAGCTAGACTAGTCGCAGTCAGCACATTACTAAGCTAGCTAGACTAGTCACAGTCATCATATTACTAAGCTAGCTAGACTAGTCGCAGTCATCGTATTACTAAGCTAGCTAGACTAGTCGCAGTCATCATATTACTAAACTAGCTAGACTAGTCGCAGTCAGCACATTACTAAACTAGCTAGAATAGTCAGTCATCCCATTACTAAGCTAGCTAGACTAGTCGCAGTCATCCCATTACTAAACTAGCTAGACTAGTCACAGTCATCGCATTACTAAGCTAGCTAGACTAGTCGCAGTCAGCACATTACTAAGCTAGCTA
>JAUTBT010084870.1:0-30281 GCA_032361225.1 Lepetodrilus schrolli | reverse complement strand
TAATTATTTTAAAGAAATATTTTTTATCAATTCTTTACTTTTCATAATTCTTTACATGGATATGTCATAAAAATCATTGTACATGAACAATTTATGCTTATTGATCAAATATATTTGTGTTGATGATTTTGACTGGATGCTTTACTAATGATTATCTACCCCTCCTGTGTTTAATTGTTTTTTGGATGTAGAGGGAAGATAATTAGTGAATGAGAAACTTGGTCTGTATGGTTGTGTTGGGAAATAATAATGATGTATAAAAAATAAATACGAAAACAAAATAATAATAATAAAAGGTGAAATATGGTCTGCATCATTTGTGTCTACATATATATAATAATTTTTTTATCTCGAGATAAAAAATACGAAAATATTTTAAAAGATGGTAATATTGAAAACCGGTAGGACATGCGGAAAATGTAGCTTGTTGCCCAAATAAAATCACTCCATTATTTTTCAGGAACTATTGCTCCATTACTTTATTAATTACTTTTTGTAATGGAGAGCTGAGCACCTATTTTGTAATATTTTTTACTTGTACTTTTCAAACAATTCTTTATTATAACATATCTTGACAGAAGTCAGGATCTAACTCAACATGTTTTACTGCCTGAGCTATGCAGACTATGAGAAAACAAACACAAAATCATCAAGTTTCTTGAAACTGTGAGAATCACCCATTAACTACAAATTGAACATTGTGTGTTCATTCAAATGCTTAAATATACATGACAAACCATGTGAAGATCAAGAACTGCATGAGGTACACATGAACAAAATGTTGTATGGCCAATATCAGAATTCCTAAAAGATAATGAGCAAATACAACACACACAAAAATGGAAATAAAAAATATTTAGAATTTTTTTTTTTTAAAAATAAGTATGACGTTGGGTACTTACTGATTGGACGGGATAGTCAGAGGGCAAGCACAGGGTTCACAGTCAATTGGAGTTCCACGACGTGCATCGCCCACAGTTCCATCTTTACACAGGTTACAAAGTGGGCCCTCTGTGTTGTGCTGGCAGTTCTAGAAACATAACACAACCATGAAGGAACATTACCTCCCAAAAACTTGTCTATAAAACCACCGACAGTTATCTAATAAAACCATAAAGTTATCGTATTAAACCATGAAGTTATCTTATACAACCACAATGTTATCACACAGTTATCTAACAAAACTACAGTTATCTTGTAAAACCAGCAATAGTTATCTTTAAAAAAAACACAGTTGTCTAGTAAAACCACAAAGTTATCTCATAAAACCACAATGTTATCTTATAAAACCACCAACAGTTATCATATAAAACCACCAACAGTTGTCTTTTAAAACCACCAACAGTTATCTCACAAATCAACAAGGATCTAGAGTTGCCTTACCCTGCACTCTCCCGTGATGGGGTGGCAGTCGTTGGAGTGGCCGTTGCATTGACACGGCAGACACTCCCCGAGGTAGCGGCCCCGCTGTACTCGGTAGAACCCAGCAGCACATTCCTGGAAATAAAAAGTAAAGGGTTACAGGTTCAAAGTTTAAGGCAACTTCTCAGTGCACGTAATTAACATAGAAAAAGAAAAATGTTCTATTTTTTTTATATATGAGATGTTTTGTGATAACAATCACTTTCGAGAATGTTCATATTATTTTATGTACTTTGCATTGAAATGGCTATAAAATAGGTCACATTGACCATTCAATGTCACATTGATCTTTCAAGGTTATTCCGACCTTTCAAGGTCATGGCAACCTTTTGAGGTCAACAACTGCTCACCTGACAGGACAGTCCGGTGTAGCCAGTAGGACAGGTGCAGTCCTCCACCAGTTCCGCTCGTCCTAGGCCAGTATCTGTGGCAACAGCTGTGTTCATCAAGATGTTACTGATCCTGAAACGTTGAAGAGAAGAAACTTGTGGATCCAGTCAACATACAAAGGCAGTAACTTGTTTTCTTTTCTTTTTTGGTCCCTTTTGAATAGAGGTTTAGAGCTGCTTTCAAGATTCTGTCCTTTCACATATATCATGGTTTGTCAGATTAGGGCAGGAGGAAACCTGCAACATCTGTAGCACTGAATATTGCAGTAAACCTGTGAGCACCGGCTGGTACTGACAGACCAAGAATGATATGTGCATTGCCACTCTACAGACAGCACATCCTATCAATATCGCATCAGTAACTTTACAGTAGCTTCTATAATAAAGCTAGTTATATTCAGGCTTGTGTTTTATGACACGGTCGGTAGTCTAGCCATAAATTGAGGTCTATGTCATTTCCTGCCATAGTGAAAGCTTGAGCTATGCTCCGATTTAGGCCATATTGACTACAATAATACAAAATCCAATAATAAATTGACGGTGAAGTTTACCTGACAACAGACTGGCGGTCATCGTAAGTTGCCCGGATGAGGATGGAGGTGACATTCTCAAGGACCATCATGAGGTCCTCACGGTCGGCGTACTCTGAGATGGGCGTGTCTCCGCGACGAGGTCCATCGCTCTTGTCCCAAGCTGACTGTCGTATGATGATGACAATAATAATAATAATAATAATAATAATAATAAAGATGACAATAACAATGATGATGATAATAATAATAATAATAAAGATGATAATCATCATCATCATCATCATCATCATCATTATTAATATTTATTATTAATATAACAAGATGACAATAATGATGATGATGATAATAATAATAATAAAGATGACAATAATGATGATGATAATAATAATGATAATAATAATAATAATAAAGATGACAATAATGATGATGATAATAATAATCATTGCTACAAGAATATTTGAGAGTAATTTGAAATAGATTCATAGATCTAGAATACTAATTTATTTCGGCATAGATATATACGTACCTCAACAAGTGGGATTTCTACAGTCATGGGGTTTCTAGAATCGCTAGGCTGAGGGGTTTCTGCGATACGGTGATACAGGGAGATGCCGTTACCCTGAAAACAAATTACAACTTTTTATTAAATAAATATTACTTGCACAAACATCTTAGAATCAATGTAATTGATTCATGCATGCATAAAAATGATCTGAATTAACACTTTAATCTCCATGAAAATACATCAACCGAAAAACAGTCTGATTATTGTTCACCTTCATTAACCTTTTCACTGCTGGTTTAATCACATTTACTGAACACTAGGGCATCTCTAGGTTCTTTCAGCAACAAGGTTAAATTGTTAATTAGGATTCCTTTGAAGAATTTTGTTTATATTGATTAGAAAAAAAAGGGTAAATCTGGTTTTAGTATGGTATCCATGGAAATGAAAGAATACAAACATACCGTGATGATTACATCCTGGTCCTGAGTGAGACGTGGGAAATCTCCACGGATACCGAATGAGAACGTGTACCTGAGCTTGCCGCCATAACTTGTTAGCTGTCAATATAATATCAAAGTTGTCAAAATGATATCAGATATATCAGTGAGTGATTATGGAGTTTAATGTCGCTGCAGGAATCTTTCACCCATTTGCAACAATATCAGATATATCAAAGTCAGTTGTCAATATGACATGATATGGTCAGCTGTCAAAATGATATCATAGTTGTCAATTTGATATCAAATTTGTCAACATATCAAAGTTAGTTGGCAATATGATATCAGTCAACTGTAAATATGACATCAAATTCAACTGTCAGTATTATATCACATGATCTTAGAGGTCATTATCATTATGTGTGAACAATTAAAAAATAATTATTCGGCTTTTACTGAAATGAACTTGCTTTGGTCAAGTCAAATGAGTAATTACTCTATAGACCACAAGAAACGCTTGTAAATAAGTGATAAAAACTTTGTTACCAGACAAAACCTTAGTTATTCTTAGAAATAAGTATTAAAAAAACTTGTTACCTATTTTGAAATAAGTGACAAAATTCTTGTCCCCTTTGGAAATAAGTGACAAAAATCTTGTTACACTTGGAAATAAGTGACAAAATTACCCTTGGAAATAAGTGATAAAGACCATGTTATCCTTGGAAATACTGTAACTTTGTACTAAAAACCATGTTACCAGACAAAAAATACAAATTACCCTTGGAAATAAGTGATAAAGACCATGTTATCCTTGGAAATACTGTAACTTTGTAATAAAAACCATGTTACAAGACAAAAAATACAAATTACCCTTGGAAATAAATGTGAAAAAAATGTGTTACCCTTGGAAATAAGTGTGACAATAATGTGTTACCCTTGGAAATAAGTGACAAAAACCTTGTTACCCTGTTTCCGAGGAACTGCGAGGGCAGACTCCAGTAGTAGCTGCCGGACTGCAGGACCTTGTCAAACTCTGCCACGGAGAACTGCCGTGATGTGGGCAGGAACTGGATGAATGCTTCCTCCACTGGCAGAAGATCTCCACGACGGACCATCTGGATCCGGTTGCCAAGGGTGATCTAAAAAATGGAAATATGGAAAGTGGAATTTAATTGAAATGTCATCAAATGAAACTCTTTTTTTTTTTCAATTATGATTTATTTGATTTTGTTAATTAATGAATATGCTCATATTATTTATTTATTTATTTATTTATTTATTTATTTATTTATTTATTTATTTATTTATTTATTTATTTAATTATTTAATTATTTATTTAATTATTTAATTATTTATTTATTTATTTATTAAATTTAAATTTTATAATTAAGGCATCTAAATCCAGTAAAAGCAAGTCACTTAACATCACAGCAGGAATCTTTCACTCGTACGCGACTAACGCAAAAATGAATGGAAATCACTGTGAGATACAGGATAGTGGCCTATGTTTAAGGAGACGATGAGCCTGAGGTTTATAGGATGCAGGACTGGTGGCTGTCGTCTGTACCTGAGACTTCTGTAGACTGGAGCTGTAGCAGGTCTTGGTCTGTCCGAAGCAGAAACACTTGATACACTCATCGCTCTGCCGCGCCCCGAAGTTGTACACAGGGGGTTGACATACACCAGCCTGGCCTGGAACCAGACAACCAAACATATACAATTTTCCAATTAATTTGGCAAATTACTGCATTTCACTTAATAATTCAAACAATAAATAGTATACAATGGTATACAAAAATGGTATACCAAAAACAATCTAGCTCATTAAAAGAATTTGAATAAAAAAAACATTTTAAAAATCAAATTAACTACCCCCAAAATATATCTTTTACAATAAAATATTAACCAGCTTGGTCAATTGTAATTTTCTTATTATTCAAACAGTATCTTTTTCACAATAATAATTGAACTTAATTAAGTCTTTAATTTCATTGTCCCTAAAAATACAAAAAGAGGCCATTTTAAAACTGTGTATTGAAATAATAATAACAACTATTTAAAAATAAACAATACAAACATAAATATTAAAAAATTTAATTATTTAAAAATATTAAAAATTAAAATAAAAAAACCTAATTTCCTTAGGTAGCTAATAGTAGCTTTGCATTAAGCATGGACCCATTCCATGATATTGGAGGCAGTCAGGAATTAATCACTGTCACCGCTGCAAAGACAACACCTTACTCACGTCTGACAATGATGATGGCATCAGGAATGGCGAAGATGGAGCCTTTGTTGTTGAGCGCTTCGCAGGTGTACGCGCCCGAGTCCTCTGGGATGGCCTGGTTGACGGTCAAGCTCCCGTGTCCTTCATTAGATGTCACCACGACACGTTGACCGGAGGGAATGTTGCCCCAGTTGAGACGCCAGACAATGAGGGGAGTCGGCACGCCCACAGCCTCGCAGACGATGGTGAACGAACCACCGACTTCCACATCGATCTTCGGTACCGGGGGCTTGACGATGGTGGGTGCAGCTGGAACATGTTATCAGTATCAGTAATCAATGGCTGTTACTTTTTACACATGTGCTCTGATTGGCTGGATACTCGCTCACATTACAAATAGCTAAAAATACTTAATGTTAATACCCATGTTGTCTTCGGGAGACCAATCCACCATTAACCCACCTTAAATAGTTACAAGTAAGTGCATTTTAGATAAATGAATGGACACTCAAACTACACCAACATTTGTGCGAATGCATGTCATATTTTTCAGTAATGCCGATTGCACGGTTGGTTGACCATGCCGGTCCCAGTTTTAGAAGTCCTGTCGATACAGACTGATGCTGATTGGACGGTCAGAGCTTCTCGGTCTATACTTACAGCAGCCGATCTCATCAGATCTGTCCTGACAGTCGATCTCCCCGTCACACTGGTAGCTCTGTGGTATGCACTGGTCACCGGTCAGACAGCGGTACTCGTCCGCATGACATGCTGCGCCTGGCTCGCGTGTTGCTGGAATATAAAGCGCAGAACTTGTAATTCTGGTATGCATGAATGAATTAGTGCTGTATGTCGCAGGAGGATTATTTCACCTATATGCAATGATCCTGGTATGGAAACTCTGCATACATATAATCTTGGTACAAATAGAATACCGTATTTTCTCTAATAGTTCGAACCCTCAAATAGTTTGAACACCTAAATTAATCGGCGATTTTTTTTTCTCCATACTTAAAAATATGAACATGACCATTTTTTTTCAAATCATAATTTTCTAACTATTCGAACACAATCATTTTTTTCTTCTTTGGTTATTGTTTTAAATCCTTGAGATAGTGCATGTATTCCTCTTCACTGTCATTCACAATGATAATATGAACTTATTTTATTCTTGGAGGTCTATTTTGTCCGATTGTTCTTCTATGATCTAATGGAAATTTTCCGTAATGTTATTGCCATTTAACGATTTTGACCAATCAAATTCAAGGAAATTAAAATATTATGGTCCAATCTAAAATAACACTATTGTCTTACACTTTGTAAAGTCATCTCACCAAAAATCATTGGTCTAGGTTCTAAAATAATACTATTTTCTTACGTTTTGTTCTAAAATAACATTTACCGGAAATTATGCACAAGTGCTTAGAAACAATGTCTCGCGATGCAAACAATAAGCGTGAAGGATGGGAAACATTAGCACACTTGACGTGAAACTATACAGAAATGGCCTCAGACTACAATTATTTATTTTCTGGTTGAACAACTTGTGGAAGTGACGTCAGAAAACATAGTCGTCTATTAGATGGACTGTGGCTTGCTTAGAAGTACAGTTTTTGCAGATCTTTGCAGGTGGAATGGCAGTTGAGAGTTCATATTGTCTGAAGGAAGGCTATATTTGACCAAACGTTCTACCATTGTGCTACCACCCGCACTGCAACTCTTGTAGTCCTATGACTGTTCTGTGGAACAGGACCCTGATTCATTAATAATCACAGATGTTGAAAACTTACGACAGTTGACCTCATCGGATCCATCACCGCAGTCATTGTCTCCATCACATCGCCAGATCTTCATCGCACAGCGGCCGTTGGCACACTTGAACTCATTGGGTTCGCAGGGCAGGGCAAAGTCTACAGGTATCAATTGAAAACAAGAAGTGTTAATGGTAAATCACAATAAGTGTCGAGTTTAGTGCAATAAATTCAACTCAAACACCCAATAACACAACACTTGAGTCGTGATCCCACGTGACACCAACACGTGTAAGTACTCCCCAATTCACTGAGGTCAACAAGACTTGTGATGTCAGACAACAGTGCGCTATGCACTCATGACTGCCTACATTCTTTCTGATTGGTCAGTAATGCCATCAACACTTGTGTTATGTTCTCAGTTGTTTTATTTTAAAATATTTTTGGTGCTAATGCGCATGTGCAAATAGCACTCGACTCAATTCTCAAGTTCCCAAAACAAATACTACCCAGAAGTTCTGCAATATGGTCATTATTAACCCTTGACCTGCTGAATTCGCCATCCTCTGCTAGATGGGAATGTTTAATACAGTAATAATAATTAATACACACAGGAAGCAGAGAATATGTTTTTAAAATACATGTATGGCTAACAAGATTGAATATATAATTTAATTTAAAAAAGATTTAATTGGAGTTTTGAGCTGCTTTCAATATTCTTTCACATATAATGGCTTGTATTTTGAATTTGTATATTCTACCTTGTGAAAATCATATCAGATCGCAAATGAATTTTGCACAGATTTAGACCATGAAATCACATGGACACATGCTTATGTGAACACATTGTTACTTGGTTATGTGTACTCACTACAGCTCTCTTCATCAGATGAATCGGAGCAATCGCTCTCTCCATCGCACAAGTAGTCACGTGGAATACATTCTCCGCTCTTGCATGTGGCCTCATCATGACGACATGGACCAGAGGGTCCTGGGGGCAGAGTTGGAGGTCCAACTGAAAAAACAACATGGAATCGTGTGTTGATTGAATAGAACATCAGTGGTCAATGTTGAAAAGGAAAAAAAAATAGAAGCTAAAATTAATTAAGGGATAGAGGATGGTCTACCATTATATATATTGTATAAAAGTATAGTTTTGTCCTGAACTATTATAGTTAAAGTATGAGGACGCTTGCAAGATCACTTACTGAAGTCCACCTGCAGTCTAGCGGTCGCGGTGTATGTAGCACCAGAGTCAGTGACTGTGGTACACACATACTCTCCCGCGTCCTCTTGCATGACCTGGTGGAAGGTCAGGCGGCCATTGAAATCGGATGCCTGGATCGGCAATGCCTGATATGAAACAGAAACAGAATTAATGTCTTGTTTCCATGCAATGTTCACAAAGTCTCAAAAATACCTGCTTTCAAAAGAACCTGCAGCCTTTAAAGCTCCTGGTCTTCACCAATATTTTGTAATAAGGTTATTAAGCTGGTTGGAAAAGCTCCCAGCTTAAAGGACCAGCAGTAATAAAAAAAAATCCCAGTCCTTCAGTGAAGACCGGTGGACAGACATATTTTTCGAACACTGATTCCAGGAGCTTTATGATCAAAGAGCCAAATTTATAGAGTCTTTGTAAGCAGCAGTTATTCGTTGGTGGTCAAATGGAAAGGTTCACACATCTAGCACCGAGTTTATGAAAAATAAATTCAGTATGATTTAATGCTCAACTCAGGTTTTGTATGCAAATCCCAATGCAATATCTGAGTACGCAATTGTACTAAAAAAATATTTGTAACCTCAGGACCTGGCCCCAAGACTATTTAATTTTTTTTCTCTCACAAATCTGAGCTGGAGCTTGAAATATTACTCAAAATGTTTCTTAATCTCACAAAAGGGTTGTACAGATAGTCAATGCCTAAATCAAGGTTTACGTAATTTCCTGATATAGCAAAAGCATGACATATGCCACAACTTAGGCCTGGACTACAGTACGACCCTTTCAAGAAGTGCAAGTCTGGTACTGTAATGATAAAAATACATCCTAGCAATTAAATCAAATAACTGAATGTAATATTGTCACATGGTTGTGTCACGTGACTGTACTAACCCTATCACCAGCTCTGCTCCATCGGGTGATGGAGCCTGGAGCTCCTATGACCTCACACTCGAACACAGCATCACGACCTTCCCTTACACGCATCGTTGAGGGGGCCACGGATACCTCGATATGTTCTTCTTCTATAAACAGGATGCGACACATGTACAAGCAGATGTAACAGAGAAGAAAATATCATGCAAGATCATTTCAGCCAATCAAAATTTCTTTAATGAATATCTATATTCTTAATTCTATGAATATCAGTATCATATAATATACAAATTATATTTCAGAATTAGGCTATAGTTATTTGATTCCCTGGTTTACGTATTTTTCTTGGATAATTTTGGCCAGTCGGTCAGGACCAATATAAAAATAATAATAATTTTAGATTATCAATGGTCATTTGACAGAAAATATAGATACTCGATCAATATAATTGTCAAGAACTGCTATAAATACCAGTACACATAAATTGTTCAGATTTAATTGCACAATTATGTTCAAAGTACATGTACTACTTATCAATAACAGTAGTTGTTATAAATCAGACTTTTGGTGTAGGTATTTACCAATAAGCAATCAAATGTGTTCATGTTCATGTTCAATGATGGCTTTATATGATTTGTTCCATCACCATTTATTGTCATAATTTTCAAAAGTCTAATACACTGTCGGCGAAATATAATAAACATACAGGTAATTATTTTTATTTTCTAAAATGGAAAAAGTCGGGTCAGCGGATCCGTAAACCAGGGAATCAAATAACTATGGCCTTATGAATATTACAAATAGAGATTTGGATAAATGAAAGTGATATATCATGATTTAGTACATGACATAAGCATTAGGTTTGTCATTACAATACTGGCATCATTAGAAGTATGTAGAGTAAGAGTATACATTACAATGTTTTAACTTGGACCAGATTTGCAACAGGGATATGTATTTATCTGTGAATGTATATATATACATAAAATGATATTGCGAATATAAAAAATATATATAACCAGAAAGGCTGTTTTTCAACTAGAGGGTTAACATTCACAACTCCATCTTTGCCTATAGCTTAATGTATACGCCATCTTTCAGCAAAGACAGCAAAAACAAAATGCAATAATGAGTTGATCACCACAAACAAATATGGCTTTCTGAATTATTCCGATAGGTTGCAATACTTTTACCTGGAAGCGTACACTGATTCATGATGTTCACTAGCACATAATTGTCATAATTATATATTTTAACAGATGTGGCAATCAAGGTTTCGCACAAGGACATTTGCTTGCAGTGCATAATGACTACAGGTTGGGAAAGTGTAAGTTTTGAGAAAATGCAAGATATATAGAGACGCCTTACCTTTTAAACTGCCCCACTGAATTGAACCCTGGGAGCTTACTCCTAAATTTATCCCCGAAGACCCTGAATAGAATTATGACTTTCCCTACAGTTAGACGCTTGAATGGACCCCTTCAATTAACTTCCATGTCAACCATAATAGTTAATCCCCAAACCAACCCCTAGCCCAAATTGATCTTAGACTGGAACCCAAGAATTGATCCTAACTATAACCATGAGTCGACTCAATAGGCATTGCCCATTGACCCTTTGAGTCGACCCCCATCCCCACCCCTAGCCACAACATGGCCTAGAAGCAATAAAAATCAAAATACAAAATCGAAAGTTTGCTTCTAGCATGCTTGGTAATCTAATAGCCAAATATAAAATATTGTTTCTGAGATGCGTTTGTATCTACCCCTACCCTGACCCCACACCACCCCCAACCCCACCCCACCCAAGCAGACATTTGTGGAATCCACTGAACCCACCCATCTGAGTCACATATCCCCTAGATCCACGTCCTTTTCACTCTTCCTTGGCCAATCTTCATGTATACCCACCATCCTTACATACCTTACTCAACCCCCAACCAATTGGTAATTGAAGAATTCCACAACTACTATAAACAGCAACCCACAACCCTGTACATATGGATGGTATAATAGCAGATACATGTATACAGATCTACAGGTTGACAGAAGAGAACATTCAAAGCGGAATAAGCAGGTAAATGATACACTATGATAAATGATATAGGTAAATGAAAATTTGATGATCCGAAAGTCAAATTTTCTTCCACAAAGGCTTAACAAAGTCATTACGTAAATGATAACTTTGGAGACATAGCCCTGAATCTTATGAACAATGGATCAATGAAATGTACCAAGATGTTCATGAATGCATAATCATTCTCAATAATATTCTGTTTTCACATCCAATTAGATAGACACAAAAACAGGAGAAAAATATCAAAAGTTGACCATTATAAACTAATATTTGAGAATTAATGGTGAAATTCAATGGTTTTATGTCTCCATTGTAGAACATCCTTGAATTGACATTATGACATTTGACAACATTATGACATCGGAGCTTTGACAGCGAGCCGCACGGCAACTTACGGCAGTTGTATTCATCACTGCCATCTGTGCAGTCGTATTTGCGATTGCAACGATTTATGCTGCTGATGCACTGCCCGTTGCGACAACGGAATTGGTCGTCGCGGCAACCTGGAGGCAGCCAATCAGAAATTACCTACTACATGCAACTGGGAAAACACTAAAGCAAAGTTGTCATGTCACAGCTCATCTATAGATAATGTATAAGCTTACGAACATTGCAAGTAACACCACATGTCAATTTTCCCCCTATGACAATTTATCAATGGAAACATAAGATATTGACATGTACATATGTTGATATACGTAATGATTCTTCCAAAATGTAAAATGTTTGTTTTTCTTTTCTTTTTATTGTATTCTTCTTCTTTTTTTTAAAAATTATTAAGTTTTTATTTATTTATTTAATTATTTTTTTGGGGGGGATGTAATATTAGTTCCTTGCAACAAAGGTAAACAATATTCACAGTAGGTATAGGAATAAAAGTCTTTCAAAACATGCAATAAGGAATCAGGAATACTGGATTTCATAATTAAGCAGATATCAATTTGGGTGCATTTATCATAGACATTGTGCAGACGATATCTACGATCAGACATATATATGTCTACAGATACAAATATTTCATCACTAATTGTGGATTCTAGGAATTCCAAGGAATGGTGCATGCATGCCAGGTAATATGTGAAAATCCTTCAGGGGAAAGAATATGATAATAATTCCTATAGGTAGACTAGATTGGTGCTATAGGTACGTGGTACAAGCATTCCTGAAGGAACATTCCTACATGGGGCATACTCACTGCATTCCTGTTCGTCACTGCCATCGCTGCAGTCATAGTGGCGGTTACAGCGGTCAGCAGAGCTGATACATTGACCATTCTTGCACCGGAACTGGTCATCACGACACACCTTTGGTGCTGGAAAACCAAAATTTACAAATTTTCCATTTTAAGTACTATTAGTGAAATGTGGTCAATATTTCCAAGAATCTTTCAGATTTTTTAAAGTGGCAAGATCATCTTTGCATACACCATTACATACTTTAAAAAATAATTACATACTTAATAATTATTATATCCTTTATACATAATATAACTAAGATGGGGAAAATATGGAGAACTAATTTACAAAAATTATATGATGCAGAATTACCAATTACAACCATACATAATCTGTCCTAAAATATACCAACACTTCTTTATTCTAGACTGACCCACTCTTTTTCCTGTGGACTACGATTTTATTGTGAACACAAAAGATTATGAGACATTTGATCAAGATGAGTGAGATTTTATTTTATTTTGCTGCGGGGATCTTTCACCCATGCTTGGGAGGGATTTCGAGCATAAAATTGATGCAATTGTCATAATTGTGCTCTCCATTGTCAGAGGGAGGTGTAATTAATTAGTGGGGGGAAAAAATCATATTTCTAGATTAGTAAAAAATATGTAAGAAATGTGTATGGGAAATTAAGTTGTATCATAATATATAATAACCTACCTTTGACCTATGGAAAGATCTTGCCACTATAAGACAATATTTCAGTGACCATTAACATACAGAACCACGAGGATTAATAGACTTACCGCAGTCCTGCTCATCGCTGCCATCAGAACAGTCATAACGTCGGTTACACTTGTCTTCCAGACTGATGCACTGGCCGTTGTTACACCGGAACTGGTCAGATCTACATTCTGCTGGACCTGTGGAGTGATGCCAGTCAGGAGTGAGTGAACAAGTGAGTGAGTGAGTGAGTGAGTGAGCAGTCAGTGAGTCAGTCAGTTAGTCAGTCAGTTATCGAGTGAGTGAGTGTGATTGAGTTTCCCTGCACGATTACACTGGCTGTGGTTTCATATTTCAATGTCAAAGTTAGTATCATGTAATATTGAGAGTTATCTCCCCTTCATGTAACACCCATAGTAATCTCCACCTCCCCCCACCACCATTTCACAGAGTGAAGGAGTAATTTGTTGCTAAACATTGCAGGACTTTCACCCATATGTAACGATCATTCCACAGAAGATCTGATTTCTGTGCAGAACCTTGAAACTTGCTAATCAATAATGTTCAGGGTTTTAAACGAAATGACACACTTACGACATTCCTGCTCATCACTGCCATCGGTGCAGTCGTACTTGCGATCACAGCGTTCTTCCAGACTGATGCACTGTCCATTGCGGCAAGTGTACTGATCTGTTGTGCAAGCCACAGCTGGAAAATATATGAGCATGAGATTTGGTAACGTGACAAAAATAAATGGCCTTTGGCGTTACCATTGCGCTACCACAGTATGGAAGATAGATAACCCTTAACCTTAAGTGGGCCCCTCATCTAAAGGACGTAACTCTGAACCATTGCACTACCACATTATAGTCTACGATAAAATGAGACTACTGACCACAATCCTGTTCATCGCTGCGGTCAGAACAGTCATAGTTGTGATTACACTTGAGATCTCTGCTAATACATTGTCCATTGCTGCATCGGAACTGGTTGGCTTGGCAACGAGATGGAGCTGGAAGCCATTATAACATAATATGAGAACACAGAGAATGTGAGAAATTTTTCTGAAAAATGTTGCTCGCTATGAAGAATATATATTGTTTCTGAATTAATAATGTTCTACAAGTCCTAACTTCCAATTTATTGCAAATACATTTAACTTGTTATTTGGCTAACCCATAGAGAACCTCTAATTGGCATCCTCACCTAAGGGACGTAACTCTGAATTACAAATTGAAAATTATCAAATGGCTGACCAGCCAATCTTCCCACATTACTAGTCAGGGACATGTGGATATCTATTTAATCCCTTGCATGACAATCCTTTTGTCATGATGCCATGACAAGGCACAGTACATCTCTAGAGCATGATGCCATGACAAGGCGCAGTATGTCTGTAGAACGAAATTTGAAGATGCCTAATTCTGAGATATTAAATTGTCGAGTTGGTGATTTGCGATGGCCGCCAGAAGAACCTACTGCACTCGAACTCATCACTCCCATCTCTGCAGTCATATTTCCTGTTGCAGCGGTCTGCGGCACTGATGCAATCGCCGTTGTTGCACGTCCACTGGTCCGAGGCACACGTGACCATGGCTGAAACATGAAACGTCATGTGTCACCCAAAATTATCCAGCTTTCATGTGATATATTGCTTGTTTTGAGATCAAAAGGAAATATCGCATCCAGCTGATTGATATATAATTTGTCTATAGACTTGCCCACTCAATAATAGATTGAGGGCATAATCCCTGATAGCACGTGCAAACTTACGACAGTCTCCCTCGTCACTGCGATCTCGACAGTCCGGATGTCCATCACAGAATGTTGATTTTGCAATGCACTGTCCATTGGCACAGGTAAATTGGTCTTCTCTGCATGCTGTAAACACAGAAACACAAGTCAATCATACTCAACATTTTATCGTTAATAAAAACATCCGCCAAGATTGGCCCACTCAGTTTAGTTCAAGATGGCGTTGTAACCAATGTCAAGGTCAGAGACAGTCGATGTACTACAAAGCAGATGACCTCCGACCTAGTGACCTTCACCTTTGTGTAAAAAGGATCTGTCTTTTTCTAGGCACAACTGACTGAAGGAAATTCCACCTTTTGATTGGAAGAATTCAACAGCCAGGGGAGGTAACAAATGTTAGAAGGATATAAAGCTGACCACAAAGGGAATTGACAAAAATAACAAATGACATTACACACATGACATTATACCACAACAATCGTAATTTATCAAAGCATAGGCAAATTATTGTGCTTTTTAATTTAGTTCATTACAGTAGGTGCACATATAAAAAGTAATTCATCAGTGATACATTTATTGTGCAGTGCTTTAAACATTAATAGAATCAGTCAAGAAAACTAAGACAAAAAAACATACCGAAAAAAAAAGAAGCTTTATTCTACAAACAAGCTGAAAGCAATAAAAAGTAAGAACAAAAAGCAGACATCACAAAAACACAAAAACAAGACTGTGACTGTCCCAACCTTGACAAAGGGGAAATAACTCTTTGCGTTGCAGCGCCATCTGGAGGGAACAGGCGGAGGCCAGACAGTGGCTACTTACTACAGTTTAGTTCATCTGACCCATCAGGGCAGTCGGATCGCTGGTCGCATACCCTGCTATTGTCAAGACAGTGACCAGTCCCACATAGGAACTGACCATCCTTACAAGTTCTCCTGCGTGCTGAAAATGATGACTTGCGCCATTAGCTTGGGAAATCTGGCAGTAGATATTTTCAGCACAATTCATATTTCAATTTTTCGCCCATGAATTCATCTTTTACATCTTTCAATTATATTTTAATCTTTTTCAAATTTATTATCATTTTATATATATATTTTTTCTCATTATAACTATAAATCTAATTGCACATCGAACAATTCTAATAAGATTTAAACAATATATACGAATATTTTTTAAAGGGACTTAAATGCTGAAATTTTTGCTGAAATTATCTTCCACAAACCACTATATTTATTATAAACCTGGAATAAAGATGGCTAATTAGATAATTAATTGATGTAGAGTGCAACAAAAATTGCATAATTTATTAGTTTGTCCAACTCCCAAAATTCAGATACAGATGTAAACCACAAAAGACTAGACACACACCCCAAAAACTAAGATGAAATGCCATAAAAAAGTTTGTAAAAAGTAAGATTTTTGTAGCATTTCATCATACACAAAGGGATATAGTTCTATCATGGAACTGAGAGATCCATCATTATGACAAGACATCCTGATCTTAAAATCTGGAAGAAAAAAATCGTTTAAAGATTTTGAATTAATATTAGTTTGACAGGAAACATGCATTCATGATTTTCATATGCATCAAGACAAATCACAGAATATTTTAGCATACGTTAGTTTAATAGTTTTGTGTTAGCGACTTTTCATTAATTATTTTATATCAGAACATACATATTAGTACCATAAATAATAATAAAATAATTTCCATTCCTATATTTTAGAAATTTGTATGGAAACATATGTAGTTTTGACTTTGATTTTTTTTTTATTTTTTTTTTCATGTTTAGACATCTCTGGGAGACTGGTATTTGCTAAAATAATTTTTCTTACTTTTTTACTTTTAAAATGACTAAATATAGGGTGGTATTTTTAAGATATTATTTTTTGTTGTTGGTTATGCCATTATTAAGGCTAGGTGGGATGGAACGTTAATTAGAATGATACAAACAATATTAATCTCTAGAAACATAAGCAGTCGTGATAACTACTTACGACAGTTGATTTCATCGGACCTATCGCGACAGTGATCATGCCCATCACATCGCAATCGAGCATCAATACACTGACGATTTTGACACTGAAACTGTCCAGGCGTACATGTTTGTGATGGAATTGTGGCTGAAAATTAATAGGAATAAGCTAAAGAGAACATCCATAAATTTCAGTATTAAACAGATTTTAAAATAAAATAGTTATATACGTTAATTCATTTAAATATTAGTTTGTTAGTAATAGGAAATTATGGTAATTATTTTTTTTGTCAATAGGATAGTTCACACTTGCACACACCAATCTATTATATCTACAAAGTGTTAAAGTAAAACAATGTGATTTTACAAATTTTGCTATTATTTTTAAGCCCAATTGACTAGAAATACAAATGAACACATATTCCAAAATCTTCTTAATTTTTAACAGTACTTCATTTATTAATGAAATCGTGGATTTTATTTATGTCGAAATATGGTTTATGCATCAAAAATACTACAGAAATTGTCCTGTAAAAACTCACGACAATTGATTTCGTCGGACATATCGTGACAGTGAATTTGACCATCACATCTCAAACGTGCATGTATACACTGACGATTTTGACACTGAAACTGTTCTGACGTACATGTCTTTGATGGAGTTGTAGCTGCAAATTAATTGTCAACAGCTAAAGACAAACAATGTAGTAATTCACTCAATTTTCACATTAAATTTGAATCAAACATGCACGCTGAATGGGATAATGCATGTTGGCAGTTCAATTAGTAATAGAAGTATTTGAAATCATGCGCATAATTTAGTAAAATTAACGGAAAAAGTTATTATTAACTTTAGCACGTGCCGCAAATTAAGTTTTTCAGAAAATACTAACAGCATTGTAGTTGTCATTTTTCTTACAGACTTGTCGGATAAAATGGACTGGACATCAAAATGTGATTGTATTTATTTTCCAATATTTCTTCAATAAGCATTGATGATATCTCATCTACAAATTACTTACGACAGTTTGTTTCATCAGATCTATCACGACAGTTATATTGCCCATCACATTGTAAACGGGCATCAATGCATTGACGATTTCGACATTGAAACATTCCTGATCTACAAGATGGAGAGGTGGCTGAAAATGGATTTCAACCACTTGAAATAATATAATAATTATATTTGTTACATAGTAGTACATGTACCATAAATAATAATAAAATAATTTCCATTCCTATATTTTAGAAAATTTGTATGGAAACATATGTAGTTCTGGCTTTGATGTTTTTTCTGGTGTTTTTTTCGTGTTTAGACTTTGGGAGCCTGGTATTTGCTAAAAGACTTTTTAAAAACTTTTTTACTTTAAAAGTGACTAAATATAGGGTGGTACTTTTCAAATATTTTACATTTTTTATTGGTTATGCCATGATTAAGGCTAAGTGGGATGGGACTTTAATTTGAGTGATACAAATGATTTTAACCTCTAGAAACGTAAGCAGTCGTGATAACTACTTACGACAGTTGATTTCATCGGACCTATCGTGACAGTGATCATGCCCATCACATCGCAATCGAGCATCAATACACTGACGATTTTGACACTGAAACTGTCCAGCCGTACATGTTTGTGATGGAATTGTGGCTGAAAATTAATAGGAATAAGCTAAAGAGAGCATGCATTTATGATTTTTTTCAGTATTAAACAGATTATAAAATAAAATAGTTATATATGTTAATTCATTTAAATATTAGTTTGTTAGGAATAGGAAATTATGGTAATTATTTTTATGCCAATAGGATAGTTCACACTTACACACACCAATCTATTATATCTACAAAGTGTTAAATGAAATCAACGTGATTTTACAGATTTTGCTATTATTTTTAAGCCCAATTCACTAGAAATACAAATGAACACATATTCCAAAATCTCCTTAATTTTTAACAGTACTTCATTTATTAATGAAATCGTGGATTTTATTTATGTCGAAATACGGTTATGCATCAAAAATACTACAGAAATTGTCCTGTAAAAACTCACGACAATTAATTTCATCGGACATATCGTGACAGTGAATTTGACCATCGCATCTCAAACGTGTATGTATACACTGGCGATTTTGACACTGAAACTGTTCTGACGTACATGTCTTTGATGGAGTAGCTGCAAATGAATTGTCAACAGCTAAAGACAAACAATGTAGTAATTCACTCAATTTTGTATTATGGTGCAATCGCCTGAACGCACCTTGCAATGTTAGTAGAGAGGTGTGTTAAGCCAGCGGACTCTGCATTCGCTTTGCCGAGAGTCTTATCTCATCCAGCAATCTCGTCCAGTGGAGGAGAGGGTGGGGCAATTCAGATCGCTCTCCTTACTCTTCAGGGTGAGGAGATGGCCTCTGTGCTCGTCGTTCGGAATCCCGGGGGGGGTAGAGCTGGTACACCCAAAGGTCGTGGAGGTAGCGTCTGCCAGCGGGTATGACGTGACTGCTTCCCGACCTACGGGTGGGGACTTTCGTTAGCACGAAAACTGGTGACAGGGCGCCTAGCGACCTGGCACCAATAGACGTGTTGTCCACAGCACCGGATCGGTGGGGGTCCGGGCTGTGGGGACCGCTCTCTGTCCCTACAGCACGTCTGGCCGAAGCCTCATCCGGTCCTTCGGGACTGGACCTTGGCACGCCTGTCGGGATTTCTCGCCCTGCGGGGCAGGAACCCGACTCGCATCGGCCACCCGGGACCCGGGAACTCAACTGTGCTGCAGAAGAATGTACTATACTTACTATACTATATTTACCCAAACTTTAACAAATTTAAGTACTGAAAGATATTGACTAGTAGCCTGTATATTGTCTATTGTCTTGAAAATACCAAACCACGAATAATCGTGGGGATTTGGCATAATAAAGATTTTATAAATATACCAAAGCAATCTATATTCTAGGTTTTGGGTTATAATATCCTGTAGTTGGATGTCCAACATCATGAAGAAAGTTGGAGCAATAAACACCAACAAGGTAAGCACTACAGTGACGAGAAATACCTTGACCTCCCCAAACGACATGATTAAATCTAGAGCTTGGCCTCAATACTGTGATAAGGAAGTATAAATAATTACAAGACCTTGGTTGTGGGGTATGACTCATATCGGTGATAAATCACTGTCACAGATAAACATTGATGTTATATGCACTTCCAAGAAATAAGTAAAAAGAAACCTAAGCTTGCTGATACTACCTTTTAATTAGGCTTATGTATTATAGACGGTACAAACTGCATAACATCATATTATTCAGTCCTGCGATTTATTCCATGAAAATAAAATCTGGTAACCCACCAGCAATAGTGCACCATTGTGACTCCGAAATAATGAACATGAAGGCCAAATCCATATTATATGGTCTCTGATATAAATACGAGGTAATAATTTGCATGTGTTCAAACTGATGTGTGTTGAAAAAGATTCCACAATATATGAACCCACATGTAAATCAAATTTACAACCATATACAAAATGAAAAATCCACAAGAGTAGTACAATAGTATGACAATTTTATTCTGCATCAATGTATATTCCTTTACAAATACATCCACATACATTCCCTCAAATTACCTCCCTTTCCTTCATTATCTTCAGTAGTACATGATCCGTTTGCTGAATGGCTAGTATATGTTTGCTGAATGGTTAGTATGTGTTTGCTGAATGGCTACTATGATGTTTGTTGAATGGATAGTATGTTTGCTGAATGGCTACTATGATGTGTTTGCTGAATGACCAACTAGTATGATGCGTTTGCTGAATGGGTAGTTACGATATGTTTCATGAATGGATAGTATGTTTGCAGTATGGATATTATGTGTATGCTAGTGGCTAGTATGAACAGCTTGCTGAATGCCTACTATGATGTGTTTGCTGAATGGATTGTATGCTGTTTCTGCTGAATTGATAGTATGTTTGCGGAATGGATATGGTATGGCTTCTGCTGAATGGTATCCCTCAAACCATGCATTGCCCTCCACCTAATAAACATATACTCTCTACTCTGCAAAGTATCATTGGCTCTTCATTCTATATTAAGTATCAACATCTGGCTGCACTACAATTACTACACTACGCTATTTTTCTACAAATTAGTGGTTGGCTGAACGGGTTAGTAGGAAAACAGCAGGAAATCGGTTTGCACATGCGTCCAGTCCATTCACTTTATGCTTCACTACATTTTCCTACAAAACACTACAGGGTCCAGACAGGTAGTGAAAAGTAGTACTACATAGTACTATATATGCTGGCTGAACACCTTCCGTAGCACTACATAGTACTATATAGAGATCAGTAGTGCTAGACTTCACTATGTGAAATATCCTTACTGTCAACATCCACACTCCACTCTATGTGAAGTATCAACATCTGCTCTCCGCTCTATGTGAAGTATCAACATCTGCTCTCCATTCTATGTGAAGTATCCCACCTGCTGATAGCTCTTGTAGAGGTCCTGGTTCTCACGGATGCTGAATGTCATTGTCTTCTTCTGGTAGTAGCCGTCCAACACCTCAATGTTGTCGATGACGTCGCTGAGGAGGTGGGCTCGAAGTACATCCGTCCCTGGTGCGTCGTATCGCAGGTGGGTGAAGTGCACGTGCAGGTGGTAGTAGGATGGTGGATAGTGGATGTACACACGCAGATGGTGCCTGGGGATGCTGTACTTCTCACAGATGGCCGCCTGAAAAACAGAATGGATTCCGAGATACCGTAATGCTTCTATTTAATTCGAATCAGATTGTTCTTTCTCTAATTTTAGCTTTTCAATTATCAGTAAATCTTTAACATAGAAAATGTTGCTAATATAAAGTGAAAAAGAAATTAAAATTTTAGTGAATTATTTATACATAGTATGAAAAATTCTTAAATCAACTGCAAGAGAAAACAACAGTTCAAATAAGTAAAATTACAAAGGACAAATTGGAAATTATGGTTTTTGACATGTTTTATGGCCAAACATATGTTACCTGAAAGTATGTATATTTGATTTGTTTACACAAGTATCATGAGTAAATCAAATGTACATACTTTCAGGTAAAATATGTTTGACCATGAAACATGTCAAAAACCATGATTGTATGCCTTTTACTATGAGAGGATTCAACTTATTAGTAGCATTACATTTCCTATTTCTAGGTCTATTCCTGAAATTGTCTCAACAATCAAATCAAAACAATACATAATGACGCCGTGAGAAAGGGTTTGGGGGGCTTAACTAGTCTCACCATTCCCTTGTCTAACATGTTCTTCAGGAGAGGTAGGTGGGTCTTGTCAAGGTCTCGTAATGACTTGAGGCCATGCTGGTGGGTGATGGCGACCAGATAGAGGCTGTCGATGTCCTTCCGGTCCCACTTCATGTCTGGCATAAGCAGGAACCCAGTCTGTGGATCTGGATCTTCAAACACAATACGATCAGACTCGCACTTCTTCTCCAAAATATTGTACACCCACTGAAGAAAAGTGATTGGCTGGTTTTGTGTTTGTTTTAATAATAATAATAATAATAATTTTAAATAATAGTAATTAGGAATAATAATAGTAACTAAGAATAATAATAACAATTTTTAAAATAATAACAATTATTAAAAATAATAGCAATTATTAAAAATAATAGCAATTATTAATAATAATAACAATTATTTATAATAATAACAAATAATTAAAAATAATAACAATTATTTTAAATAGTAACAATTATTAAAATAATAACAATTATCTAAAATAATAACAATTATTTAAAATAAAAACAATTATTTAAAATAATAATAAATTGTAATAATTTGCGATGTCCAAGAAACTGGGTAAAAAGAATAAGCAAAATCAACAGTCAAGTAAAAAAATGCTGATATTGAACGAACTGCAGTCTGCCTAGAGGTCTGCTCCTCACTGTTTGCAGTTATTCAATGCATCCATATGGGATACAACATGCCAGAACGACCTTCACCTTTATGCTAAAGTTTGACTTCTTCACACAAGGGAGGGTGACATCAGAGTAGAGCTGTGGAGTTTCCCTGATGATAAACGGGTCATGCTGGGAGTACTTGTCTATATGTTTTTGAGAGGCTGGGTATATCACTGTGCCCTTGAAACCTGTGAGAAACTGAATGAGTGATTAGGGAGTTTAACGTTGCTGCGAGAATTTTTCACCCAATTGTGACAATGTGATAGTGAAGAGTAAAAAATAAGTTATGATAACTCTTTCATTCACCAAAATAGCAAGGCTGTTCCATCAGGTGTCCATCAGCTGTTCCTCAACTTCTGGCCCCCATTTCACAACGGCCTCCTAACTATTTAGGAGCTCCTAAACCATTGCAAAACGTTATCACCACGTAACAAGTGTTTCACGACAACGTCACAAGTATTATCCCTTCTTAAATCGATATATAACTTAGGAGGTGATAAACTGTGTCATAAATTTAGGAGCTCCTAAATTTAGGATGTCGTTGTGAAACGGGGTCCTGATGGATATGGCCATTCAGTCCCTGAGATTGCAAAACCTTTTCAGTAAGATTTCATGTTCAAACTTAGGCCATGTTTATGGCTGGGTAGTGTCATTGTGTGTGTACATTAGCGTATCAATGACCCATACATGGCCTAACTCAAGCTCAAATCTTATACCATTGAGGGAATGGTTTTTGTGATATTACGGTTCGAAGTGAGTTGTGCGCGATCTATTTACGATTGTATCGAAATTCTAATGTTAAACGTAAAGAACACTCACTTCCTCGTTCTTTTATCACAAAACACTGCTATTGCCACGCTTAACAATTTAACAATACACTGCCCTGTGAAATCATCACTGTGGGCAGTCAGGACAGTGACATATAACCCTTTCCGTGGTAAACGAAAACATTTCTTTTTCTGGAGATCAAGTTGGAACAAAATTCAAAGATTTTTAGAATCTATTTGGCAATATTCCTAAGCACAAATAAACCACAAAATAGTTCAAATACTGTAAAATTCCCTTAAATAGAAATATTTTATAAAATACTAGATGCAATTGATAAAATGACGAAATTAATACTAAAATATCTTGAAAATTAAAAGTTAAAATATTAGAAATACTACAATTGTCATTTTAATAAGACATTTTATGATGAATATGAAATTTTGTTCGTAAAAATGACAAAATCAATATAAGAAATGGTCCAAACAGGATCCCATATATTTTGAAATCGACAAAAGGCATTCCATTGAGGTCACATGCTTTATGTTGCTGAACATGACTGTGAGCAGACGATGTCACTATCATATTTTTTAGAGTTTGCAATTACTTATTTGCAATTTATTTACATCATGTTAAATAGTGCATTAAGCTCACAGCTACATTTTCTACACTGTCTACACAGCTACACTTTGTTCGAGTGCATACTTGCATTTGCTGATGAAATGTTTACCAGTTTTGCATGATCTAACAGGGGAAGTGTCAGACGTCAAATACATCTGACAGGTGGCGCGATTCCTTGAGTTTTGGAAGCAGAAGTAGCGTTTTAGTAAGTAATACGAAAACTGAGGTACTCCGAAATGGTGATACTACACGGTATTGGTGTTTATGAACAAAACTGAGTTAAGCATGAAATCATGCTAAAAAAGTTTCAATATCTCAGGGCCCTGTCAAAATATCACGTATGACGGTAATACATACAGAGTAAATATCGCAAATTACTATCATTTCCTTAAGACATGAAACCTAGTTGAATTCTCATCGTATGATAATTGAAATTGTAGTTCAACGTCGGGCTCCGACCTCCATCAAAAGACCGACATTTTACTAGTTGAACTATGATTAACCATATTAACCTGCAAGATCTGCTGCTGGGTATGCTTCGTATGTGGTATATATGTCATTCTTCAATGTCTGCTTCAGTGTTGTTTCTTTAGATAGCAACCTCGGCAAGCTTAGTTTGGGAAAATGCTCTTTTTCTAACATGACCAGGGCAGAACCGTCTTTTCCTTCAAATTCCCCAACTAAATAAATGCACTTCGAACGCTGATCTTCTCCTAAGATCTTCTTGATCGAAAACCCTGCAAAGCTTTCGTCGTTTGACTCATCGTTAGCGTCAATCTTTCTCTTCTTCGGATCCAAAATTTCTTTCATGCTGTCTATGGAGGCTGACATTTTGGAGAGTTAAGTTGAGAATTATGTGGAAGCGAAAAACTATAAAATGTTTTAAATTGATTTACTTTGTTTTTCAAATTGGAATGTTTGATAACTACACATACTAAAATACTGATATTTATAGGTTTATAATTAGACTAAACGAACTGAATTTTATTTTCTCATTTACATTTCCTTTAAGAAATATTATTAAATCCAAAGTCCCATTTCGGAAAATATAAGAGTCTGCTTATCAGGAACGATAACTCTAAAAGAATATAACTTTTGCTAAAAGAAGTCATCACTAATCTTGCTAAGCATGCTCTACCAGTGTTTTACTAGACAATTGAATTCCAGTAGTGCATCCAAAGTATTAAGTGCATGTTGCTCATCATTATCTCGACACCAAAATGGCATTCATGTAAAGCAGTTTGAAAATAGTTCTTCAAGTTATACATTCCACATTTCGTGCAGGCACAGTTCTGAAAATACAGCGGGTTTACGGAAACCGAAATTAAATCGTGGCCCTTATAGTGAAATTACTAATACTGATATTAATTTATTTAAATCACTGATTAATGAAAGAGTTTTAACAGATCCGAGCGAAATTGAGTCATATAATGAAGATTGGTTGAAAACTTACAAAGGTATATTTGAAATAAGCATATGGTAGAAATAAAGCATCAGTTCTAGACAGTTTGACACATGTACATGTCATTTCGGACCAAGACATAATTCACAAGTTCCACCTTTAGAATACAGCACCAAATACCAAAACAAACCACCCATCATAAGTGTTTCCAAATTTCAACATAGTTTCATGACAAAAGTCCCATTTAGAGCCACTCAACACAATGTTTCTAACTTGCAACAATGTTTAAAACAAAACATGAGGTCACAATACCAGCTGATTACTGTTGGGGCGTATTCGAAACCCTGTTTTTGAGTTACCCGAGAACCATGATCTCATGTTCCCGGTTACGAACACTTAAGTGCGTGCCGAGTGTAATCTCGGCCGATCCTTTGTTATTTTATAATTAAAAATGCACACTGCCATTTTGTTAGTCGTAGACAGAAAGGTTTCCAAATATGGGTCACTACTATATCATAGATTGACGTATCATTACGTCACGAGATTTCGAGCCATTCGGCACTTTCCGGAGACACCACGGCACACTTCGGTAACTTCCAATGGCGTCTCCGGCATCAATCGGTAACTTCCATGTCTGTCGCGTCACTTCCAGTTCTAACTATGACCCTCTAAACATACTATATTTTCAAGTGGTGTTTTGGCGTCATGGCATAAAGCGCCCGTCTGGTAACCCAGCGGTTGTGAGTTCGGTCCCTGGTCGGGCCACATGTATTTCATGAATTTCAGGATACTTGAAATACATACAACACAGGGAAAATGTGGTGCTGAATTCTAAATGTGCTCCCCATATTATTTGCCGCACATTTGCAGTCATATATATTATTAGCGGCTATTAAAGCAACTCTCTCTCTGACAATATAAAGACATTGTCTCTAATGGAGACACAAGGGAGAAGTCATTGCTTTCCATAAAATTAAATTCATTGAAGGACTGTAAATTAAACACTTGAACATTTCTTATTATAAAAATGATACACTATACCATGTAGTTATATAATAATTATATACTATAAGAGTTAAATTTGTATAAAAATGAACGGTCCCTCTGAAAAGGAAAATAAAATTTTGAAATGCAGAATGTGCATAGTAAGAATGTGAAATTTCAACAAAGTAATATTGAATATATATGAATCCAGGTGTGATATAAGATGCTCATTCTGGTGTCCGCCAGCAGGTTACCCCTTTGGCTCAGTCGGTAGAGCATTGGACTAAAATCCAGCAACGGGTTCGAATCCTAGGATCAGCAGTGGTCCTGTTTCTTATATATATTTTATTTAGACAAAATTTACGAATGGCAAATATCCGTGAGAGGGTTGCTTTAATAACAACAAAAATCATGGTTCACTTCCAATTTTTCCATCATTCCAATTTTCCGAGTTGTCCATTGCTACCGAACTGTTGAATGGTCCTAACTGTCTAACAATCACAAAAATATATTATTATTATTTATTCTTGGATACCCATTTTACCCTGTTTTAAAACAGAAAAATCTAAATCAAAACCTCAAAGTTATTTCATTAAATTATCCACTTATTTGCATATTGGTTACATTTCTGACGTGATATTGATAGGATGCGCTGTCTACAATGCATTTATCATCCTTGGTCTTGTCAGTACCAGCTGGTGCTCGCAGGTTTACTACAATATTCATTGCTATGGATGTTGCGAGTTTCATCCTGCCCTAAACTGACAAGCCATGATATGTGAAAGAATCTTGAAAGCAGCTCTAAACCCCAAATATCTTTAGAAATTAGTATTTATTGTATTTTCTTGTATCTCTAAACTTATGTTTGATAGGTGCTGGGAAAGTTGTTCTGAAACCCAAGACAACGGAAGAGGTATCTGCAATTCTATCATATTGCAATGAACGAAAACTTGCACTGGTTCCGCAAGGAGGAAACACTGGATTGGTTGGTGGCAGTATACCCATCTTTGATGAAATAGTGCTGTCCACACAACTAATGAACAAAATCATATCGCTGGATGAGGTCTCGGGTAAACTACTTCAACAATTAAAAATATTATTCACAACATTTTGTTTTACAGTTTACAATTTGTACAGTTTTTATATATTTTATATTTGTTTGTTTATTTATTAACCCTCTCCCTACTGAATTTACTAATCAAAATCGCTTGTTCTGTGGGGCATCTATGGCTGTGGGTCACAAAGATTAAGATCTGACTGTCTTCTAGGTGCGCTGGTGTGTCAGTCAGGGTGTGTCTTGGAGATGCTGGACAATCATGCTGCTGACCATGACCTTGTTGTGCCCCTTGACCTCGGTGCCAAGGGTAGCTGCCATATCGGAGGAAACATTTCTACAAATGCCGGTGGAATACGTCTCCTCAGATACGGATCGCTACATGGAAACGTCCTCGGTTTGGAAGTGGTATATTATGTTTTTTTAAATTATTATAAATACGTATCCTTCTTATTTTTTTAATATTTACATTTACATATACATATACATATACATATACATATACATATACATATACATATACATATATATTTCTTTTCGTGAGGGAGGGAGGGTAGTCATCTCAATACTACATCCTCTTTTCATCATCAATTCTTGTATCATAGCTGAGTATCATACTCTTGCTCTGTCCAGTACACGACCTTTAAATATCAATATAACAACATATAAACACATAATTCAACATTTGCCGCAAAGAAAATGTGTGTTTTTACCTTTATTTAATTATACTCGACCATTACCTAGCGGCTATACCTTGCATACACATGTGGGCCGTCATCTTGGTTGTTTACATTCCCCAAATCTCATGCTCAACCTTATGCCTAATCTCCTTAGCCTTTCTCCTTCCTATAGGTATATTCTGCCAACATCCCTAAGCTAGGTTTATTGCATATTCGTCTATTTTCGTTTGTTATTACGCATACCTAAAATTTCCATATTTTCATTTATTATGCTTCAATACACATAGGCATTTTATACTCAACTTACCTATTACCTTACGCCCACCCACGTATAGGTAGGTTTTCTGGCTAGTATTAATCAGGTTTATTTATGTGTATCATGCCCGACCTTACACGC
Organism: Lepetodrilus schrolli; assembly: GCA_032361225.1. Taxonomy (NCBI): domain Eukaryota; kingdom Metazoa; phylum Mollusca; class Gastropoda; order Lepetellida; family Lepetodrilidae; genus Lepetodrilus; species Lepetodrilus schrolli. Next base: position 1,368 of record JAUTBT010084870.1, on the reverse strand, counting down.
ACACATAAATATTATTCCCATGTTTACTTTAGTATGGTTGTTTTTTCTCCACATTACTATTAGTATCATACCTATACCCAATCATCCTATTGGGTTGTTGCTATTACATTGGTGGTTTTTCTCAAATTACATTCACCTACCTGCTCCATAATCGGGTATTTCTGCTATTATGCAATACACAATCCCTGGCATCAAATTATTCATTTCCCTTCAGGATGTTTAACAATAGGCACTTTAGGATGTGCCTTGCTATTATCCTATTTCTATTTCGATACTTACTTCTAAAACACACTCGAATAGTCTTGCAATTCCCCCAGATATAGCCATCTATTCAAACTTACGTTTTCCTGCCTTGTATGGAAAACACAAAATTTTGACTTGCAAAATTTCGTATTATGGTGCAATCGCCCGAACGCAGCTTGCACTGTTAGTAGAGAGGCGTGTTAAGCCAATCCAAGCCCTCCACAGTGTACCACGTGATGCCCTGCCACGTACTGCCCGGGTGCATTGCAACACCCTTTTTCTCGCAATGGCTGCCACGTTGACTAGACGTTTTGGTGTCAGCAGGATCCACCCCTGGATTTAGAGAAATACCTTTACAGATTAGCTTTGCGTAATATCTTGTAAACTTCAGTTGGCTTCTCCATCCTTTTCTCTATTAAATTAGCCATACTCTATTCGTTAAAAAACACGTAAATCGTTTTCTTTGTTTGAACAGCACTCGTGGCGTTACGTTGTATGGTGCTCCCTTGTCGCGATTATGTCGACTAACAGATGCGCAAACACGTCGTGTTCGGTGAGGCTGGCCTCTAATGATGGCCTGAATGATGTTCTGAACTATCCCGATGCGAGATATGTTCATCATGGACGTCTTCTGAGTGGGACACATTTGTGTCTCGCCAGAAGAAGGCCCTTGGGAAGCGGACTCTGCGTTCGCTTCGCCGAGGGTGGAGAGGGTGGGGCGGTTCAGATCACTTCCCTTACTCCTCAAGGTGTGGAGAAGGCCCTGCTCCCTGTGCAGCTCCCCTTCCCGGCCCCCAGGTCCTTGAAATAGAGGACCAGGGGTCAAAATGGGGGATTCACATCCCCATCACTACGTGGTTTCGGGCCACAGTGAAACCATGGTTGCGGGAGGGCTTTCTGGAACAGACAAGCCATCTCCACCCACCCCAGCCCATGCAGACACTGTTTACAGATGCCTGCAACACGGGCTGGGGCGCCCATATCGGCGCATTCCAGGCCTCGGGGAAGTGGGAACCGACCCTCAGGGGTCGGCACATCAACTTCCTCAAGATGGAGGCTGTCCATCGGGCAGTAATAGCCTTTCAGGACACCCTGAGCAACCAGGTGACGCTCCTCCGGACGGAC
>JAUTBT010084869.1:0-12011 GCA_032361225.1 Lepetodrilus schrolli | reverse complement strand
AGGGAGAGAGAGAGAGAGAGAGGGAGAGGGGAGAGAGAGAGAGAGAGAGATAGAGAGGGGGAAGAAAGAGAAAAGGAAAGAGAGGGGGAGTGAAAGAAAGAAAGAGAGGGAAAGAAAGAGAGAGAGAGAGAGAGAGAGAGAGAGAGAGAGAGAGAGAGAGAGAGAGATATTGCCCTAGTTGCTACTCCCTGTATGTGCCATGGATCTTTGGATCCAGATTTTAATACACCTATATTACAATCAACTCAAACGAAAAAGCCTCAACAAACTGATCACAACCGAACACGCTGAAACAAAACAGGAAGTGTGGAACAATTCAGGTCTGAGGGATGAATAAAGAACCGGATTGTGTAATAGTTCAATGACATTTCACTTCAGTGGCAACCTATTGAAGGTTGCTGTTTTAATGTCCTGGCTAAGACCGATCTATACACTTTTTCATGCTTTATACCGTACTTTCTCTAAAATTGATAGTGCAACATCTGCATCAAAGTGTTTCTTTCATTCAATGAGCTTTCATCTATTCATGTTGGATTATGTAATATATTTTTTCTCCAGACACATTCTACTGTGGATGTGGAGGGGTGGGGATATAGGCTGGGACGACCATATCATTGAAAACGAAAATAATTAAATAGAATCATAGTAATTATTGGCACTCAAAAAAAGACTTGCAATACACCATTTCCCCCTAAAAACATTTGGATCCTTGAATTCATATCAGGCCCTGACACTAGACAGGAGAAAACAAATCTCGCCCTTCAAAAAGTGGACCCATCCACATGTGTGTAAATTCATATTATTACCCCAAGATCAAACGCTACTTGACTGGCAACTAATTAGAGGGTGTCGTTACTTCAAAGTTGCACATCCAATTACTCAAACTCCCTATCAAATCAAATCTGTTTGTCAGAAGCACATTAATTGAGGGAATTAACTAAATTTCAAGTGCCATTCTATCATTGATATTGATTAACATAAAATTAAGGCTACCCTGGAGAAATGTTGAGTGATTAAACTTGTTAAAGTGGCAATCCTCATATTGAAGGATCACATTGCACATACAATTATTCAAATATGAAAAACATTGTTACTCAGAAAGTAATAGTAAAATGGTCACAATACATCAACCTGTAGAAAGAATTAGAATGATGAAAACAAGCAGAAATAATGTTCATGCTACACGTTATTCATATTAAAATAAAGAAAAAAAATAATGAGAAACTGACTCGCATCCTATTAATACTCTTCACAACCAATTTCTACTACTGAATTTAAAGAAAACACCCCCACCAAAAACAAAAAAAAATCCAAAAAAATACACAATTTCTTTTTTATATTAAAAAAATATCATTAAACTATTCCTGATACCCATTTGTAAAGCTGGTTTTATATTTGGATACTCCAGTTAAACGAGAGCGTCAGAAAGATCTCTGCCGAATGACTATGAGCTTGTGTATTGAGACAGCGTTCAAAGCCTGACTCTCTTTGTTCCAGTTAAAACAGGTACCACATGTTCGTTAAACATCTCTTTCAAGTTCAGGTAAACTCAGGCCGTCGATTTCTATAGTTAAGCCTAACATGACTTTGAAAAAGGCTTTAATAAGCCTTAAACTGAGACAGAAATAGGAGATGAGTGCTCAGGTATAAGGAGGAAGTCGGAAGAAGACAGGAAGAGAAGAACGAAGAGATAAACAGACAGAAATAAAGAGCAACAGAATAATAGTGAGTGAGTTATTGTTTTATGTCACACTGGGAATGTTTCACTGATTAGTAAAGAAGATAGATATAAACCAGACAAACAGCAAGATGGAATAAGAAATGGAGAGAAAGAAAGAATAGATTTAGGAGAGAGGAGGGGAGGGGGTGAGTGAATTTTTGTTTTACGTCACAGCAGGAATCTTTCACCCATACGTGACGGTGAACTAATTAACTATACAATGGAGGGGAGGGGGAGGGAAAGAGAGAGAGAGAGGAGAGAAAGAGAGGGGGGGGGAAACACAATTACCAAACAGAATGAGTGAATACAGAAATTAAGAAAAAAAATGTTGTGTGCTTGAAACTTGAAAGAGGGACAGAGAGTGCGATTATTGCCTCGTACATCAACATAATCCACTCTCTTGCATGAAGACATTAATTGCCTTGACCTTGCTTCAGATCACAGGACCAGCAATCCTGGCTATTGGACGTTGGATTAGCCGAAATTGAGCCCTCGTCTCACAGGACCTGTCCATGATGTTAAACCAAACTACACTGGGTCCAGTTGCACAAACAAATCTTAGGATAACATTATATCCAATATACCTCCATAATTACGCTCTGAATTCTGAGGCAAGTAAAGTTCCATCATATGGACTTAAAATAGAATGGTTAATAGTATGGCGTGGTAACTTGGTAACTACGGTAACTTCCAATCAGTTGGTGCCATTAGCATGATTAGTCGGAGAGAGTGAAGGGGGATCCGAGGATGAGGAATACATTTAGTATGTGTCACTGGGGAGTAACTGATGGGAGATGAGTCACATGTTACTATCAGCAAGATTCCATCACATGATATTCCATGAAAAACTTGCAGACATGATAGTTCTGTCAATGCCACTAGACTTCAAGGCAGCGATGGAAATCAACTTTTTTTTATATCGTTAGTAATCGCTATGATTTATTAAATGTAAAAGAAAAAAGAAAAAAAAATTTTTTTTTTTTAATTCCCACTAATTCTCAGAATACCTTAATTGGACATCCTAGCTCTGACTAGACTAGTGCCAATTTGTACCATGTCAACCAGTTACAAATCATACAATTGAAAAAATATATTTTATCATGTCAATGATACATGCAGTTAGTAAATTACTAACTGCATGAAAAGTCTGTTGCAACATTGAGAAAGTTCACAATTAAGCCAGGGTATGTAACTTTGATGTACATCCCTTGTAAAAAAAAAAGAAGTTTGTCTGAAAATGATCTGAAACACCAAAGTTTACTCTGACAAGATACAAATAAGATCTAGGACAATGAAACTACAAGATAGTAATAATCTAAAAAGGCTCGAGATAACGCCATGCTTTCGCAAAACACTTTAAGAGCACCCACTGCGGTCGTTCAAAATATTACGCAAGGTCAATTGTGAACATTCAACGAACTGAGAAAGGTTTTCGAGTGGGGCCCCTCTTCAGACATCGCTTACGCCTTTAAGTCTGGAACTTAAAGAGTGGCTGGGAAAAGTTGGTGTTCGTTGACTCAAGTCAAAGGCTATCCAGGTGATTATAATTACGTAGTTGATGTGTTCCTGCAAATTAAAGGTACTCACCAACTATAAAGTTACTACAGGTCGGTCAAGTCATAATTTCCACCGTTATCTTCGTCCTGAAAAGAAACACAGAAAAATGTAAACATTTAATTTGATTGCGAGCCAGGATGATCGGTGGTCAAGTCTGATTTAAAAAATGTCCGCCTATTGCTAACTTTGTAACCATGGCAACCGTGACTTAACGGTATGTGTGTAGAGACATGGGAAAGGCAGGATCTTCTTTGAAACTGATGGTAAACATTACACGCTCTAAGTCAGATATTCAAATGAAGGAACGTGTCCGCAGACGTGTAACTAGTTACCGACTATGCCAATTATGCCTAAACTATTATGCCAATTATGCTTAAACTATTATGCCAATTATGCTTAAACTATTAGGCCAATTATGCTTAAACTATTATGCCAATTATGCCTAAACTATTATGCCAATTATGCTTAAACTATTATGCCAATTATGGGTAAACTATTATGACAATTATGCGTAAACTATGCTAACACTATTTTAATCATGCCAACAATAATCAACAAACAAGTTAATGTTCTAATGTTCATGCAAATACTACTACTAGTATCACATTATCTAAATTATTTATTTATTTTCAAATTAAAATACTACTAGGAAGGATAGGAATTAAATGCATTAAGTTTTACATTTTATTTAATTTAAAATTTTTATTTTTTATTTTATTATTTTTATTTGGGGTATAGAGACGGTTTCAAGATTCTTTCACTTATAAGTTATATCACTTCTTGTCAGTTTACATGGTTTAGGGCAGGAGGAAATTTGACAATATCTGCAGCGCTAAAGGTATATTTTTTAAAAAATCTTAAAAGTATATTTAGAAATGGGAGCTGACCTAGCAAATAAAGAGCACAGCATTAATTACAACTAAACAATAAGCAGTTGGGGATCAGAAGCAAATATACCTACAACAATATTGATTAAATAAACAGTCAGCACATGTTCCGACTAGATCCATTATTGACACAATCACTGCCACTAATCAATATACGGAGAATGTTCGTAATCTTTTCGACATGATGTGAACAAAACCTGGGGCGATTTACTAATGTGGGGGCTAACCATCATAAAACTGTTCTAACGCTTCGCACGTGACTTTCGTCAATAGCCAGAGTTTGTAGGAATATAAGTTACAGTGTGTTTGTACAGTGGAAGCCTGGTAGGTTAAAAGTGATCACTAATGCCGGATTGAACATGGGTGAGTCATCGACTGATGGGGTTGACTTCAGATGCGTTGGAATGTGTGTGTGTGTTCGATAATACTTGTAATATGACAGGCAGGATTTAATACACATTAACACGTTTAAACAGCAGGGTTCGGTGGAAACGATTGTTCGCTTGCCCGGGACAGGTATCATCCAGAGGCGGACAAGTGAAATATCCCAGATTAACAAGCTCTAACTACAGGGCAAGCAGTTTCATGTCCGACCAGACACTGGGACAAGTACCTCAAAAAGTTAATGTAGAGCCCTGGATGGATAGATTAATACAAGTGTACGCGCACGCACACACCATACAAACACACACCAGGCCTTAAAAGTTATACAATTTACCGAGAAGCCTTTTGGCTCCTGCAGATCAAGAAACACTTAAAATAAGTGAAATATTGGTCGCCAAATGCAAAATTAGGTCCCAAATTGGCTCCCAAATTACTTACATGCACACACACAACACAGAGTGATACACACAAACACATGTATGCACACACTCATACACAATAATGCACAAAACTAAATAATACGGTAACACACACAGATACAAATATAATGAGAATCTGTTACCATGGTAACACTGTGTGACAGTAAGAGGCTTGTGTCAGAACTAATAATGATAGTGATACAACATACATGTACACATTGATGTCATACACACTTACAAAGTTAGAAAGACACCCCATCACATCCATGAACCACTATAGTATCCCATAAATGGACAGAAGATAGGCCCTGCCATTTACCAATAGCATGCAAGTGGTATGCAAAATATAATAAGGAAAAATGTATTAATAAATAAGAGACTTCACGATAGTGTCATGAATATTAGATATTTACTTAAATAAATAAATAAATAAAATATGAGAAAACAAAACCAAAGCGACTCACAATATAGGTTTCTACACCTGCAGACAAACGTGAAGAATGCAATATATATTTGAAAACGTCTTCTGACATACGGCAATTGGAAACATAAACAAATCAGAATAAATCTTCTTAACTTCTGATAAATAAAACTAAAATAAACAACACAAAAACTTTCACACCTCTGTAAGCCCCATTAAGCTAATTGTTGAGTCTAGTTACACAAAAGGCTAGCTGACCATTGTTTAATTTCTATAGCAGCAAGCACCTGCTAATGTCCACGAGCCAATCAGTCTGCTCCCTGTAGCTGACAGGCTCCATTATGTATTGTCCCCACACAAGCCAGGCACCTGTGTAGTCCTGATTGCACTTTTTAGAGTCACTGCTTGTGTCACAACCACCAGTGATCAGCGACACTCCACCAGTGATCAGTGACGCCTCCACAAACACAATCAATGCACAAGAATACTTTATGGCTAAAGACTTTGTTTGTTGACAGATTGTGTCAAGGTTTGAGCACTGCCACATTCCGCAATTGCTGTGATTGGCTGGTGTAAATATTATGAATATGATCCGCGAAAAAGTGTGATTATACTGATCAATTTATTGAATAAATTATAATGAAAAGGATGGATGATCTAGTTTGATAATCAGTGTTCGACGAATACAACTAAGGCCACATTAAATATTTTAAGTTTCTTATGTAATTTCCTTTAAAATTTATGCTCTAGTGAGGTTTTTAATCATTATTATTATAATCATAAGTGTTCAGGGAATGGAGCAGAGCAGAGAAATTTGTTTAGGGGGGGATTGGTTGAATTGGGGTTTAGAGCTACTTTCAAGATTATTTTACTCCATACCGTCATACATGTTTTATTCCCACTGGCTGTTGGTACTTTCTCAAAGAATACACACACACACACCACACACACACACCACACATGCTTGACTTAGGGATAGGGTCAGGGTTGAGATTAGCGCAGACATCTATCAACTACATAATCATTGTTTTTGCGAAAAGTCTTTTATTCACGGAACTATCCAGGCTGTTCCATCAGCTGTTTGGTAATTTCTGATGGATAATGTTTAATCTGATCAAAACAGCACATCGCTGAATTAAGCAGCACAGAGTATTTACTGCAAAAATGCACCAAAACTGATTTATTTGGTTGCAAAATTGAAGCCTCGATAGATGGCTATGGAATCGTGAAATACATTTTGCAATCGAGATTTTTTTGGGTTGCAAAATTGAAGCCCAGATAGATGGGTATGGAATCGTGAAATACATTTTGCAATCGAGATTTTTTTTGGGTTGCAAAATTGAAGCCTAGATAGATGGCTATGGAATCGTGAAATACATTTTGCAATCGAAATTTTTTTGGGTTGCAAAATTGAAGCCAAGATAGATGGCTATGGAATCGTGAAATACATTTTGCAATCGAGATTCTGTCAAATTTAGTAATAACAGTGACGTTGGCTGTGATTTCCACTGTTATGCTAATGAAACCTTTTGTTAAAAAACACAGGACAGGTAAATTGATATCGCACAGCCAAGATAATAGTTAGCGTTGAGCCCTGCAAGGATGATAACTGTATTGCCACGGTGCAGACAGCGCATCATATCCCGATCGCGTCAGAAAGTGAACTTCCGCGAACATTGATGCTGGGCTCCCGTGATGGGATTTGAACCTGTGGCTTTTGTTCCGAAACGTTCTACCATTGAACTACCAACCGCACACTGCAGATACAACAGGCATACCAAGTGACACATTATTAACTCCAAACCAACCGTACTTGCCGTACTCCGTTATTAATTAATGGCCGAGTACCAAGTATGCAAACAGACTTTCAACGTCTTTTGGTATGATGCAGCCATGGAATTGAACCACTATGCCACGGAAACGGTAATTTTTTTAGGTAAAAAAGCGAATATACTTTGCGCCTTTAGATGAAATATAGTCCAATGATCATTGATATTTATCTAAGTTGAATAACATTGTATCATTTGGTACCTGGTTTTTGTCTGACCCTAATATCTGGACAGGCATATTTTACACATTTATCACATTATAAGAGATGTTCCATCAATAATACAGGTTTGCCAGCTAGAACCTTCACAAACAAATTCTACAAACATCGGGCACACCAAAATGTTCGCTATTTTCAAACGAAATGTGTGGAATGAGTTATGCTATAGTAGAAAATGCAGCATCATTGTAAATCACAAATAACATAGACATATGGGGTTCATTTGCAGTCACATTTTGGCCATGTTTTTCATCTACTATTTTATTTTCATTCGGAATAGTTTGTTTTTTTCATGGGATAAACATGTAATTAATTATTATAACATGAATAAGTTACTCTCTACAATTTTAGATATTGTTTTATTCCTTTCACCAGGTATATCAAGCATCTATGCTCATTAGTCAAGAAACTGGAGTCTGTCCCTCAGTAACATGCAGAAAAATAAAACCATGTGTGAGGGTTACGAAAAATTGAACGACTAATCCGGTATTAAATCATTCGATAATGTAACATGATCAAGTTATATCTACTAACACCATGAATAAACAATTACTAGTTGAGCATTGATAGTAGAGTGTGGTACCACACCTGATTATGAATGAAGAATGTTTTAATTATTTGTGATCTATTTGCAAATATTTGATACTCTAACCAGATGATGTACATGTATTATGATTCAATTTCGACATAACCAAATGAAAAACAAATACATTGACAGCTTAAAATCTATCACTGAATTATAGTGTACCCGTACCAGATACAAAAATAAATCACACAGAGTTGTTGAGAAAACCTCCCCCCCATTTTGTTTGCCGACTTTGCCATCAACTTTCGGTGGCTGCTTTCAAATGATTAGGCTCGTTTAAACACATATTATTACACCACGCATACACTTGACGATCTATACAACACATTGATCCAATAAAACGACAGATATAGTGATGTTTGACAGCAATTTACTTACAATATCACCGACATATTTTCCTCAACACAAAGCAAAAGGTCTCCATGTTTTCAAATATGGCTATTCTCTTCACCTCCCGTTTAAGTCAATGCGCGCGTGAGCATTTATACTTTAGATGAAATAGCACAATAATCGTAAACACATTGAATGTCATATATACTTATAATATTTGTATTTAAACTGCTGTATGTGTTAAAAACGCAAACGGGTACGTAAGCAAGCACTGCTAATGACAAAATGCAGGGAGGGTAAATGAACGGCAACCGGAAGTTAACATTGGATTAGGGCCCATTTCATCCGCCGGTCAAATTTTATTATTTTACCTTTGTATTAAGGCGTATGTAGACTATTTTAAGGAATACATATAATTGCATTGTCGCAAAAGCGATAATGCTAATTTCCGGTGGTCATAATTAGTAACATGATCAGATCACATGATTTACCTGTTCGCTAATTGACCTTGGCGGGAAGTAGCACGCGCTGTAACCTCGTTTGGTTTTCTTGTTAGAGTGCACGACCAACGCAGTCAAGCGTGAACATGTAATAGTAGCTTTCGGTCAGGCGCATGTAGTTTACTTTGTTTATCAATAAAGTTTATACGTTATGTACACTATAATTCTGAGCAGATATGTACCCTCATGAAGTAAATATGACCAAAGAAAGTTTTAGAGAATAATTAGTCTGTTGATTAAGGTTCAACATGTTTATGATAAAAGTTTCAGCATATTTGGCCTATGATAATGAAATATTCAACATATTTATGATAATGAAGAGAATATTCATATATTATTTAAAACCTGCAGAATTGTTCTGTAAAGGTAATTTAAAGTAATTATCAAATAAAATGTAAATGTACTAAAACAACATGTACAAACATACACTTAATTTATATTAAACATTCAACTTAAATATATAATTGCACAGAACACTATTTGTACAATCGTATGTATATATCTAGACATCTTTTGAAATGAATATGTCCAATATTAACCATCCACTTATAAATAAATTAAATGTTCCAACTCTCCAGCTCACAACAATAGTAAAAATGTATTGGAGAACTTTTAGTATTATTATAGTAGGCTAACACTTTTAGTGTGCATACATCATCAGGCCAAAATATAGATTAACTAATAAAATATATAAATTGTTGGTCGTAAATAATATTTTCATATAAATATTGTAATACTAATATTAACACATGTATGCAATGACAGTTGAGTGCAAAGGTTTTCTTTTTTTGTTACCCCCCAACTCAAGATCTAATGTACTTATTCCAATAACCTTTTGTGAGCCCTGCAATTAGCCAGCAATCCACAAATCTGATCAAATCACGTTCACACTTGTGACTGTTTCATCTGCTTTTTCTAAAAGTGAGACGTTAATAAATTTATCTGTCTATCAGTTGCCTCAGTGAAGCATGTATAAGATGATTGGTAATTCTATTTTTTCAGACGGGTCTATAAATACAAGATGCCAGTGACACCAACAGAATGTATACCCGGGGTACCAGACTGGAGCACTGTGCATGAAACAACAGGAGAGCTGTTTACTAATCCCTCTGTGAGTTACCGTAATTATTCTAATAATTCAAACCCTCTAATAGTTCGAACACATAATAAAAAATAAAAAACAATTCAATGCTAAAAACACGAACATACGTCGCGGTTTGGCAATTTTCAAGGTATTCAGGGTTAATTAGTCAATCTCGAAATAATTCTACCTATGAAATTTTCCATTTATTTCAATAAGGAAATAATAGCGATAGTAAATTTAAATGCAGGAACAAAGACGATTCCAGGTAAAATTTAAATGCAGGAACAATGACGATTCCAGGTAAAAAGTTAAATGAAGACAAAGATACGTGTGAGACACTTGTAAGTACGTTCATCCTGTGTCTAAATAGGGAGAAAAAAAGGGGCATGTCAATTAGTGTCACGTTGTACTACATGCACACACATTGATCAATGAACTGAAACAATGGTCTTAGTCTATTTACATAGTCTATGTACACAGTTGAGACTCAATTTGCAAGACTACAACCAGCTTAATTTCTTACAGCTATGTGCTTATTTGAAACAAAATGTACATTTATGGATAGCAATTATCTCATCGTTGTAATTTGTATGGATACTCGCAATGGATTTACACTGATCACATTTCCCCAGCATGTGACGATTACGGGGTAAATATATAATAACCACTACCGTTAAACTAAATCTACCAAATATTAGTTTTTATGGTAGACAGGCATCCTCGAATCCACTTTAGTCCTTTTACCTTGGTATTTGCCAACCTCAAACATTTAATGGTATACGGTAGCCATTTTTTTTTATAATCATAATTTTCTAATTATTCAAACACAATAATTAACAAAAAAATCATTACATGAACCGATAGGACATTCTCGGAAACAATAGCCATTGTTTATTTAACATCTGACAAATCCCTGGCAAGTGTTTCATGAAACGGCAGCTTGGGTTGTATGTTCCCCAGGGAGTTGAGAAGGAGATTGAATGTACACAGATCCATTGACCGGGGTAATAATGCACTTCGGGCATGCATTAGCATGGAGGTATGCACTATATAAATGGACTAATAATTAATTAATTAATGTGTAAAAATTATGAATGAAGAGTAGGCCTACATTTATCATCAGTCATGGTCTTAGTGAATTGACAATATGTTTTAACATTCACATAGTCATTCTTCAACATTAATATGTCCTGCCATAGTCCAATATTATGAAATATATATACTAAATATCCTGAATCTTAAATATAGAATCTGCTGTGTTCAGTATAGTATTACATGTGGACTTTATACATTAAATGTGAACTTTATACATTAAATGTCTATTCTATTATCGATGTAATTAAACAAATAATATTTAATTAAATAAATAATATTTAATTACGTAATAGCGATTGCTTCTCTTCGTATTACCAAAATTAAAAGAAGTCTTTTTTATTATTCCATAAAATTAACTCAACTTTTTCATATCGATAGTGTTGTATATTAAAGGCCTTTAATATATAGATATATAGTGATGGAGTGTGTTTTAAGCCACGCGTGGCAATATTGTAACCATACATATCGTATGAACAAACAAAAATGATGTGCAAACTGTATGAATTCGTGAAGTGGTTCATATAAAAGGTTGCACATTTGTTTTTCTGTTCATACCTTGATGAATGTAAAAAATATTGCAGTCAATCCTTTAAAATAAATTACTGAACAAATTTGTCAAGATTTAACGGATTAAGTGGTCTAACAAGGCGCATCAATTGTAATTAATATTTTTAGAGCTGAGCATTAATATTTGCATCAAATGGTTGGTGATGGGTCACGATCAGGCACCTGTCAATCAAGAGGGAGTGGGTAAACATCTTTTTTGTTCATTTTAAGCAAGAATACACTACTTTTGCTAATGTAAGTAATTGAGATATCCATGATTCAGTATAATTATTAAATTTTTTTTTTTTAAATTGGGGTTTAGAGTCGCTTTCAAGATTCTTTCACGACTTGTCAGTTTAGGGCAGGAGGAAACCCTCAACATCTGTAGCGCTGAATGTTGCAGTAAACCTGCGAGCACCGGCTGGTACTGACAAG